>OX411557.1:18675875-18863375 GCA_948146395.1 Fragum whitleyi
AGAGAGAGAGAGAGAGAGAGAGAGAGAGAGTTTAGTTACAATATTTTGAGTACTTACCAACTCTCAAATCATAGAATTTAGCAGCGGACATAAATCTTTTGTCACGGTCAACATATCGCATTATGCGTTAACAATTCTACTATGCGCCCAAAGATTTTAAGTTTTGCGCGACACGAAAGAGAAATACATCACAAAGGACCATGTACAAATGTAGATCAATAGATTGACAATTTTTCAATTTTCCAATATAGACAGCCTAAAACTAAGCGACGCAGCCTTTACCCAATCAAGTCGAATATACATTGCGGGCAGAAAGAGACACGACCCGTATGGGCGTAGGCTGATATGGCAACTGATTCTGCATTATAGTATTAACATGTTGTGTTCCAAATGAAACTTAAGTGAAACCAAATGGTGTGTAGAAAATGTACAACCCCTGTAAAAAAGAGTCTGTCTTTTTCCCGAGAATTGAAAATAATTTCTTTATTTACACGAAAAAATACACACTGTTCTTAATAAGTTCCTCACCATGCGTCAGTTGTTATCTTTTCACTGCTTTTTGCATAAAACAAACGTGAAAACTAATGCTGTATTTTCATTCTCTAACGAACAGTGCTTTTAATTAAGCATTTTAGAACTTGTTTCAAAAATACAATATCATGCAAATGAGCAAGCCAAAAGGGCCTTTTTGGTGACCACCAAATAAACAGTGACGTCTTATGGCAGAGATATAATAGTTTATTAAAGCCTCATTCACACATATATATGCATTTTTACAAATGTACAAATGGATAAAACTACAGCATAAAAGGATATATATGACCATTCTTATTTAGAATTATAAGAGACTATTTGGTAACGCTACCATTTAAAGGAACCGATTCCTTCTCTATATACATACATGTTCAACTTTCTCTCTGTCTCTCTGTCTCTCTCTCTCTTTCACTCGTTCTCAAAACACCTACACACGCACGCACGCATGCACGCCCGCACGCACACACACACATGCACCCATACACACTCACTCTTTCACTCAATCATATTCTTCACATTATTACATGACAATTAATCAATACAAAAACAAGATTTAATATGCAAAAGCAAAAAACATGTAGACATCGTCAATAAGGTCTCGAGGACCTGTTTGGAGTTTCAGATTTTTTTTTGTTTTCTATAATAAGGCACATAGGCGCACATTTAGAAGGTGTATAAGAAACCCACACACTTTAAAAACAGATTAAAGGAGACTAAATTGGCGGCATCCACATGCTTAGATTTAGTAAAATCGAAATACACAGTTTTAAAAACTTTTAAGACTTAGCTTTTTTTTTTCAAAAGAACAACTTGTCAATTATTTATTAAGAAACAAATTACGACGCTTTAAAATGCCATGGCAGGTTTGGCACAAGTGATCGACAAAATAGTGTTTAAATTTTATCCTCATTTGATCTTTTCTCAAAAATAGGATCAATAAGTTTAGCAGTTTCAATAAGGTTTTCTCTTAAATCGATATAAAGGTGACAATGAATTATTTGTTTGAATGGGTTTTACGCCGCTTTCATAAATTCCACAGCTATATCGCGGCGGCCGGAGCACCTAATAGATTCCTGGTATTTCTTTCACCTGTACTACCATTACACCATTTCCTAGCCTCCGACTAATATCTCACATAGGTTTACGATTATCTACTCATTGGTGAAAGACAAACATCGGAAAGGATATTTGCCGCCACCAGGGATCGAACCCTCGACTTCCAGATTGGAAGTCTTATGCCTAACCAACTGCGCTATGATGGTGGCAGGTGACAATGAAGGATAACATGAATTTCGTCCTCAATATTAAAACAGAATGAATACAAACGTTCAGCAATGGGTAGCCTTTCGTACCGACCAGTATCAATTTTTAAAGGCGCAACACCACATCAAAATTTTGAAAATGAAGCCCTGTGCCTCGTTGGTAAAATAACTTTACAATAGTCTTCAACGCCAAAATCACTTTTAAATAGCCTGTAAGTGCGTAATTTATTTGAACCATTACCTGTAATGCTAGTTTCACGTTATATAGATTGTCTCCGATCTGTAACGAAACTTGATTTCAATTCGTTTTCGATATTTTTTGTAAGGTAATATTTTGACAATGGCTCGTTTGTGTTTAAAAAGTTATTCAAATAACATGTGGCTGATGTTAGGACATGTAATGTCTACATGTTCCTTTATAGGTTGAAAGACGACAAAAGAGGGGTCGATTTATAATTTTATTATAAGGACGGTTTGTGCAAGATCTATGGGTGGTGCGTTTTGATTGCGCTCGAGTGTAATTTGTGGATAATTTTCTCGACAGCAGGCACGCTTTTAGAACAACTTAATAAATACATAAATCTGCTTAGGGTGTTGGTAGTTACTATGGATAATGGAATAATAATAATACACAAAATTCTGAAAAATTTTGTCATTTAATTAAAGTTGTGGCCGTTAAGATTCGTGAATTCTGATTGGCTAAAAAAGTACTAATGGAAACAATTTTTGCTGCTATTATGTAAGCTTCCGCAAAAAGTAGTCGTATTAAAAAATAAGAATAAGGATACATCTTTAAGATCTTGCTTCGTGGTCATATAAAATAACAAAATATGAAGAGAGTAATGCTCTGCAAATTCATATAGTGTAAATAGGTTTTAAGTTTCATACCGCATGAAATAAAAAAATATTCTCTACATTTCTTGGATCTAGAAAAAAAAGATAGGGATTTTTTTAACTATCTAAATGACGTATAACAGGAAGCCAAGTTTTTGCCAACTAGTGTATTTAGCTTCCGCAATTTGATCAGGATCGTTCTCTTTAAAAAAGGTTCTTAATGCGTGCGACTTGTTCATTTTCGCCAGATGAAATATATTTCTGATATATTTATTGATATAGGATTTTACTTCCGACCGAACAACTCAAAATGTTTTGAAGGGGTGGAGCATCCTCCAGATTTATATTTATAACATTACCGGAGACAACGTTTTATTTAGACTCACTCTATTTGACAAAAAAAAAAATTAGAGTTTTTTTTTATTATTTTTAAATGGCTTTCATGGAAGAAAACATTGTAGACATAGACATATGGGGAATGCTTTCTGAACCTTCCTTCGTGGACGTGAACCGCAGGTTTTATTTAGGAATGCAACGTCTAATTATCTTCAAGTTATTGATCTTTTATCTATACCCTTATCCGTGTGATAACATCCCATATGATATTTTTCATGATATCACATGGATATTTTTAGAATAATAATATAATACGGTTATTTCTAGAAACTTGCATCTCTGTTATAAACTTCGATGAAAACAAGGCACATACAGGTTATAAGATCAATATGATACGTACTTAGTATTTTGTATGAAAAATATCTAACTCGGTTATGGGAAATGATAATTGTCTAGGCAGAGCCTTGACAATTATCAGTTCCCCCAACCTCGTTAGACTTTTTTTCATACAAAATACTTAATTCGTTATATATATAATACATACTTAGTGTTTTGTATGAGAAAAAATATCTAACGAGGTTGGGAGAATTGATCATTGTCGAGGCTCTGCCAAGACAATTATCAATTATCTCAACCGAGTTAGATATATTTTCATACAATACACTTAGTATGTATTATATTATATTTATCTTATAACCTCTATATGCCTTGTTTTCGTTGATGTTTCTAACAGAAATGCAAGTTTCTAAAAATAACCCATTTATATCAATGTTCTAAAAATAACTATGAGATATCACAAAAAATATCATACGGGATGTTATCACATGGATATTTGTATGGTTATAAGATAAATAAATATTTGTCTTTGGCTTGTATATCTCAGCATGTTTAAAAGACGATATGATTTATTTCCCTTCCTAAACGCAACACTTTTTGTCAACTGACCAGAAAGGAGTAATGCCTGTTACGGTAACTTACGTTTGATTCGGAAATACTTGGGTTCAAGTTCACGACATCATAACAATCCAATTTCATGTCGGTGGTCCTTTTTTAAAAAATCAAAACGTGACTCAATTTAAAATGACACGCATGTATTGTTGATAAACATTAGGGTATTGAATAATTCTCTTTATATTCATTGGCGTATATCTTTGCAGATTTAACTGCCATTCTTTAGATAATGTGGTCTTTGTTTATGGCTATTTGATAGCTTAATCCTTACAACCGAAAGAGAAATAATTTTACGTCCTCGATCCGATCTGAAAGGATGTATATTGGCTCAGGAATAATGTGCACTGTCTTTTTCGCAGGTATGTTTGCAAAATGAATTTGCTAAGTTTACCTTGAGATGATAATTTTGCAGAGTTTCAAATTATCATCTGAGCAAAAGAAGTTCTTTGTTTTTATTAGATTCATTGATATAGATAAGAATTCAATACGAAGTCTGCTCTCTTTCATAAACAACAAAGAAAAATAATTAATCAAATCGTAGTTTTCTTATTTCGTGTAAATACTTGACACTTTGGCCTTTAATTTACACCCCCAGTTGGTAGACTTCACATATTCATCGGAAATTTCTTTTAGAAAAATAAGGTATAGAGAAAAGAAATGATGAAACTAAACAAACGCTTTTTTATCAACAACAACCGCATTCGCAACAACAACGTCACTACGTCCACGCAAAACCGATGATGAAAATGCAAATAACAGAGAATGGCCCGAAATATTTTTCCTATTTTACTCTATTTCATATGTTAGCTGTGATATACTATGTTTATGTTTATGCTTTTTTTTAACAACAACATTATCATCAACAACAACAACAACAACAACAACGTCACTACGTCCACGTAAAACTTAGAGTGTTGATGATAAAAATGAAAATAACAGAGAACGGCCCGAAAGATTTTTTCCTATTTTTACTTTATTTCATATGTTAGCTGTCATATACAATGTTTATGAAAAAAAGCTATTTATCTTACAACTATACAAATATCCGTGTGATTACATCCCGTATGATATCTTTTATGATGTCACATAATTATTTTTAGAACAAATTTATAATGTGGTTATTTTAATAAACTTGCATTTCCGTTGGAAACATCTACAAAAACAAGGCAAATAGATGTTATAAGATAAATATAATACGTACTTAGTGTATTGTGCAAAAAATATCTAACTCGGTTATGAGAATTGATAATTGTCTCGGCAGACCCTCGACAATTTTCAATTCTCCCAACCTAATTAGATATTTTTTCATACAGTACCATAAGTACGTATTATATACATGTTTATGAAAAAAGCTATTTATTTTTTGTAAAAATTGTTCAGTTTGCTAAGTGTACGGGTGAAAATGCATCATTTAGGGTAGTGGACGCGTAATAGTTCCGCAACGTTCGAAATCACTGGATTTCGATAGTTTTAATCGAGGTTTCCTGGTGATTTCATGAGGATACCTCCATCAAGGTGAGTTCCGAAATGATGCGAAATTATAACGGGACCACAACCTAAAATGATGCATTTTTAACGCATACATCACGTCATCTTCAGATTTCTATAATTCTTATCAATTTATGTAAGGTATTTCAGGTAAATTTTAAAAGCCTGCAGAATTTGTTTTGATCGAAAAAAAAATCTGAAGATGACTTAATCGATGTTTTTAGTGATTTCATTAGGATACCTCCATCAACATTGTGAACGATTATTAGTTCCGAAATGATGCGGAACTATTACGGGACGACTACCTTAAATGATGAAATAAATGAACCCGGCCGAATAATTCACAAAGAGGGATGAATTCAAATGTTCTGAATTTTTCCCGTAAATTTCTTTCTCATATTACATTGAACATTTAAAGTAGTAGGTCCCTAATAGTTCCGGAACGTTGCGGGAGTGAAGAACTTTTACAGTGTTATCCGAAGTTTCCAAATGATTTTCATTAGGAAACCTCGGTCAACAATGTGAAAGCTTATGAGTACCGAAATGTTGCGCAACTATAACGTTTCCATTACCTTAAACACACTTGTCGGATATACATTAGATATATGCATGAGACATTTGGTGTCTTCGCCATTCTTTCGAGTTTTAATACGGAAATCCTTCATTAAGTTCTATTTCTATTCTCTCCGCGCTTTTTGCTAGCCACTTCTTGAATATATATTTAAGCTGAGATAATACAAGAAAAAAATCTTTCAAGGGCAAAAGATTTTCGAGTATGTCCAATAAAATTAAACGAAAAATGACTTCTCAAAGCATAGCTAGAAATAATTGAATAAGATATAAAGTCAGCAGTAAGGAAGGGAATATTTGTTTATCATAGTGACTTGTGTTATACAATATAATATACAAACAATTGAAAAAAAGGGGAACCAAGAGTATGTATTGATAGTTAACCTCAATTCGATTATAAGGCAGTTAATATTGTTTTTATCGTATTAACGAATATTTTAATTGATGATTGCGTATTGCGATTAGACACTTGTGCAATGTTCTGATACTGATCAAACATGACAAACTGACAAGAGTCCCAACTTTGTTTACGCAAATCGAAAGACGCGACGTATTAAGTGACCACACATGGTGTCCGGGCGTCCGGGTAGGCGACAACTTCTTTTTCCGGGACGTAACTCTGTCAGCTAAAGCCCAAGTGACTTTAAACTTGACAGTTGTGTTGATAGAAGAACTAGGGTATTGAAATTTATACGCGATATGCGATATGTGGACGGTAACAAAAGATGAATGCCGTCCGTCCACTCCCCTTTCCTGTGATTTGAGCGTCGGAGAATAATCAAAACATCCTGACTACAGCTCAAATAAGCTTTTTTCGATGTTATGATCACTTATCAACGACATTTTTTCACGGAAGATTTATTTCTATTACGCACTTGCGTAATGGTAGTTACGCCCTTGATGTCCTGCTAGTAATCAGGGAGTACATTGCGAAAGAAAGTAACTCTACAGTGCCTATTTCTTTTTATGTTTTTCCCATTGTTGAATTCGATTCTAGGACACCCAGTAGTGTAACGGGCATTTCTTGCGACAATTTGCCACATTCTTCTCCTTTGCACATGAAATGACCCAAGCTACCCCCACCTCCCCCATATAACTATTTTAGAAACGAGATCTATGGCTGTTGTATCCAATCTGATTTTTAAGAATTTATATTATGGAACTCCAAGATGGTCCCTTATTGAGTGAAGGTTTCTAAAATATGGTTGCATAAGACAGTTTTTCAAGCTTTAGCAAGCAATAACTTCTTTTTTCTTTGAATTGTTTAGATACCTACAGTTAAAAATATCGTGAAATTGACAAGGTGAATGATTTTGGAATGATTTAGGAATGAAATTGAATGAGTGTGTGGAGCGACTTTTGAGTGAATTTTATGGGAGGTATCAAGTATTGCAAATTTTGTTCAGGATGAACAAAATTAGCAATATTGATTATCTCCCTTTAATAAAATATGCATACAAGTTAATTAAATAGCTCCCTATTTCTTCAAGAACCTATCAGACGCCTACAATTTCAATTAAATAAGTGAAATCCCGATTTATTTTCCTTGCGATTTTTAGTTTGAACGGAGTTGTTGTTATATGTTTTTCAGTGAGTTTGGAGCGTTTTTGATCGATTTGAGTGAATGTTTGGAACGAATGAATGGAGCGCTGAGTGAATGATTTAGAATGATTTTGATCGGAATGATTGTCAATTTTACGATTTTATTAACTGTACCTTATGTCTTCTTCACGTATCGTGCTCTATTAAATAAAGATATGTCGTTTTAGTTAGCCTTGTTGAATCATTACATGGTATGAAAACGAGACTGAGAACACAAGCATTAATTAAGTAGGGTCTCGAAGCCAAACACAACCAAAATGAGATTTAGGTGTAGTCTCTCCATTATCCCACAAGATAATCATTAGACGTCTAGTTGATTTCAACGCTCTTATAAACAAAACACCGATCGTATAAAGACATTGGAATGCGTCGAATGTCCCTCCCCCCGTCCCTTATAAAATTCTGTTTATTTCATACAGACACTTTCAACGTTCACAGCTGAACACAATTGTCTCTGTATGACGAGATTTAATAAATGATTGAATACAAGACAGTTGGAATGCATGTGCCGGTATGAATACAACATAATGTTGTAAGGTCCTTTTTATGGTGATGTGACAAAATACCCAGATTGTGCACAAGTATAGGTGACTGGGTATGTTCATCGAAATTCTTTTTGAAATCAGACCTTTTATGTAGAATACTTGTGTTCTAAAGTCTTTTGGCATTTTAGCCTCTTTTCTAGGACGCAGCAAGATACTACAAAAACCCGGTAATATGTGCAAGATGAGGGGACGATCTTTGAACGTGTAATCCAAGGTCAAATATTTATGTAAGATATCTGAGCACCTGAAGAGTTGCGTGAACAAGATTTGTGAATTGTAGACTCTTTTTCCATGATGCGATAAAACTATCAAAACCCGTACAAAATGCATTTAGTCAATGGACTGGGTACACTCTGTGAATGTTTTTATGGAAAACACAACAAAGTTACTTTGGAGAAGTTGCGTTCAAGAGATATGGGGCATAGAGGCCACTTCGACCCTTGACACAGCAAAGTACATCACAAGGTCAGATGACTAGGAACATTCTGTGATAGATTAATCAAAATCAATCATTAATGTAGGAGAATTGACCTTAACTTAAAATCATGCAGACGTACGGACGGACTTACGAACAGACAGAATGGTACCTGTTAACGACCACCTTCGGTGGCATATAAAAAGGGACACTTTTCTTTGCTACCTGTGTTTAATCTCCAGTGATATGGATTTCTCTCACGTATATCAGTGTCTAACTTTTACTTTACTCACATTATATCCGACTTAACTTATTGATTGCTAATTATCTACTAACACTTCTACTGAATTCAAATCATGTAGTATGGCTCAATTTTTTCTCAACAATTGTTTATTGTAAAAGCAGACAATGTTACCTAAGATCAGACTTCTCATTTTTGCAGGTGTATCCTAGCCTATACTGTTTACTAGTCTCAATTGATTTTGATGTTATTACATATGAGCCTGTGCGTGAGACTTCCAACAATTTCAAGCATGCGCAAAGCAAAGAATCTGACCAGCCTGTGCACCCGCACAGTCTGACCAGAGTCTTCACTGTGCATTTAGTAGATAGATAATGTGTCAACGTATCTGTGGACCATCAGGTAGCTTTGTATTTACGGTGTGTGGCTATCTACGCTACCCAATGATTGCACCTGAATAACATTTCGAATTGTTGGAAATGTCACGCACAGGCTCATATTTCAATGTGCCTCAAAATAGCATGATATTCCGATGACATAACTTTGTACTATACAGTCTACGCGCGCTATGAACAGCAGGAAACTGCCAATGACATTTCCATTCCGAACCAAATGCTGTGAGTTCTTCAAGAGTTGACTACGCAAGAATATTCCATCAAATACTGAACCCATAATGCAATGGTTGTGATAAACAATATTATCGAAGACTCAAAATCTGACAGATAAATCTATGTTTTCGTTTGGCTTACAACTTTTAACTTTTTTAGGTGATCGAGCCTTGGTATGTCATGTTGATTATACTCTTCATAAACCGAATAATCATTTTAGCAAATAAAATTTCTAAACTAATTCGTTTGTTTGTTTGAATGGGGTTTAACGCCACTTTCAAACATATCACGGAGACTGGAGCACCGAAAAATGGATTCCTGGTATTTATTTCACCAATACTTCGATTACATCCTTCTTATCACTTAAATTCATCGCTAACATATTTTCATCTTGAACGCATGAGAAGATCACAAAGTAGTTGGGATGTACAGATCACATGGCTACCACATGGATCACGTGATTACTATATAAGGAAAAAGCGAAGCACTACAAAAAATCTTCTACAGTCGATAGATTGTCCGAGTTTGGATGAGAAATAATTCGGCATAGAGATCACATGGTATATATATAAAATAAGGAAATGAAATTGCCTTGTGTCTTTTTTACGGTTTCGTTAAATCTATGATGGAGTATTGTTATGCGTTCATCTTCCCGTCATACGAGCTCTATAACAAATATGAATTTTTCAAGTCATACAGCGAGCTACACTTAAGTACATCGTGAAATTGACAAGGTGAGTGAATTTGGAATGAAATTGGTTGACTGAGTGGAGCAAGTTTAGAATAATTTTCAAGGGAAAAACATAATCGAAATGGGACGGAATTAGCGAGATTTATATCTCCTTTTCATAAAATCTGTTTTTGTATATTCACAAATCAGACGCAATAAATTAACAATAGACAAAACTATCATGCAATAATTTGATCGATTTAATCACTTTGAACGATTTCGTCCAGGAAAATGGGCTAAAATTCTTATTCTGTGAGAATGGCAAAATTATGCCACAATTAAGACTTATTTTTTTCATTCAAAAAAAGGTCCGTTGTCCATTGATCCCTGATTTCTTTTGTCAAATGAACTATATACCAGCCTTACAGCCATTTCATGTACTTTCCTTTCTATATCATGGATAAAGATAAACCAATTTTTAAGAGTGAATCTAATCATTGACTAAAAACTCTTTAATGCTATATTCACTATTTTTCTACCAATTTTAAAATTATTTATAAAGTTGAGGCTCCAAAATTCAATAAAGAACGACCATCGTCGAGAATCAGAGAGCAGCGCTAGAATAGTTTAATGCTCAGAATTCCGTCAAATTCATCCTAATGTAATGCTAAAACCAAGTCAAGAGCAGTCTTACTAAATATTTATCATGAAACGCAATCCGTTTTGAGACTTTACGAACTGAAAGTTCCAGTCTCCGTGATATTTTTGAAAGTTTTCAAAAAATAGCTATTTTAGCGAAGAATTTAAATGATGCTCTCATTTTTATGTATCAAAACTTGCTAAGCTAGCTATTATTTTCAAAAGCATTGGTAGTGCGTAGGACTATCATTTAAAAGGTCCCGAGTTCGTTTCCCGGCGGCGACACTCATCCTTACCGACTATCTATTTGTTTTTTACCAATGGGTTGACAGCCTCAGAACTAGAGGCTAAGAAGGATGTAATCGAAGTATTGGTGAAATAAATACCAGGAATCCATTTTTCGGTGCTCCAGTCTCCGTGATATTTTTGAAAGTTTTCACAGATCGGGATCCCGATTTTCACAGATCGGGAAAAATGTGATTTTTGAAATTTTTCGTAAAATCAATTTGAAGTAACAACCTCATCATGTTGACTTCCTTTTAAAAAAAAATACGATTCAATCTGATAATGCATGGAAAGAAAGACTGATATTCCAGAATTTACCGAAAATCATTCTGCAAAATAAAGCAACTACTAACGCCTCGGGATCCCGATTTTCACAGATCGGGAAAAATGTGATTTTTGAAATTTTTCGTAAAATCAATTTGAAGTAACAACCTCATCATGTTGACTTCCTTTTAAAAAAAATACGATTCAATCTGATAATGCATGGAAAGAAAGACTGATATTCCAGAATTTACCGAAAATCATTCTGCAAAATAATGCAACTACTAACGCCTTAAAAATCATCCTTCAATTTCGAGCCAACTATTTACGCATGTGAATTCCGCATGTTTGTCTTATTAAAAAAAGATAAAGGTAAAAGTATTTGACAGCTATAATTACAAGCAAAAATGAAAGATTATTCACGGAAAGTAACAATTTTGTAATTTATAGACTCGAAATAGATAGACTGGATCCCTTACTTAACTTGCCGCTTCGAAAAAATAAGTTACAAAATTATTGAAATATGTTTTTTTTGTGCCAATGCCATTGGGCCATTCTTAATCGTTTAAAAATGCACACATTTCCGAATCTAAAAACAAGTTTTGAATTTTTCTATGAAAAACTGTGATACAGCAGCTTGAATGACCTTTGACTGGCGAGATATTGCCAGTATCGGAGGGTAGCGTAGATTGGGACAGGTTAACCAGTCTAGAATGACCTCAACCTCACCCGAATGGCGGAAATTAGTAAGAGACAACACGTATACAATCGTCCATGGAGGAGTTAGCATACCACAAAATATAGCGTTGATCTAATCTTTTTCGGTATACATGTAATGTAGAGTTTCGTTAATGAATGATTATCTGATGCCATTGTGTAAAAAAGAAAAAAAGAAAAGACTACAAGAACTTATTTGGCAAAATCGTTTGAAAGACGCACCCAAGTTCAGAATGTCTCTAAAATAGCCAGGATAAAAACAGCAAAATATATTTTAAGCCGTATTGGTGTTAAGAATTTTTGGCATTATTTCTCATAACATATTGCTACCACTCATATAGATAAAATAAATGGAAAATTCACTTTGACTTTCAGCAAGTTTATATGTACAGTTTGTAAGTGCCCACCGAGGTATTAGTGGACAAATTTTCCATTCGAAAAGCCAAGCGTCGTCTTTCCTAGTAAACCTGTATAGCCAGCCCCTTCGAGTTAAACGATCGGCAATACCAGAAAGATGCGTTGACGACGAAACCTATTGTGAGAACAACATGCCTGATTGTTTTGTAAGTTGTCGAATCATATATATTATGTAGTTTAAGAGAAGCTCTGTGTTTAAAAAATATGTTGTATGCCACATGAAATGTGATAGATACTTCTTGAAACGCCATCCATTGTCATCCAATCTTACTGAGCATTAAGAAAATTTATATGATTGAAAGAAATACGAGGAATCATATAACATTAAATTTGATAAAATGTACATTTTGACTTCACAGTAAAATATTTTCTGTTTGCAATTCTAATGCAATCGGTTTAATAGTCTTTTATAGCAATCATCTAAAAATGGATCGTTATTTGGATCTGTCGCCCGGTAACGACGTCAAGATGGCATTCGCAGTATTGAATACTTGCTTTACAAGATATCACTTATCAAAAATACTCAACTAACATCTACACATGTCCTGTGTTGCTTTGCCCATTTAAGGTTCAATTAACCTGAATTGTACACATTTAATTCTGCTTCAATTTTAAAAAAAAGTTTGACCTGCTAAACGATACACCAAATTGAAGCTGTAGACGGGCAAGAGTTGTTGCAAAACATTAGAGGCCCCATATCATAATCATTTAGCCAAACAATTTTGAAAAAGGGATATTTTGTTCAAAGCCAACAACTGCATTTCGGCTGGATAGACTTTTCCTAAATTTTAACATAATGTAGAAAAAAATGTACCTACTAGGTACTACTACAACCTTAGATATAAAACTCAGTATCAAAAAATATATTTAAACAATCAATTTCCATTTATTTTGTCAACATACACGTCAAACCGGTTTGGTCTGTTTTTTAAATAAATGTTAGGTATGGTGCAACTTCACACCATAATATTGTACAATATTTTATGAGATTTATTTCAAATTAGAGTTTTGTGAAGTCTTGTGTTGCTTAACTGATTGTGCCCATAAATAGCTTCATTTTGATATATAATTTTATACAATGTATCGCTCTAAGCATGCGAAAAAATGAATTCCGTTTGGTAATTTTGAAGATAATATAGTACATGGCGTATTTAGAATCACGACTCCTTTATGTAGGCTTTGTTATTTAATTATTCCAGTCTCACCAATTAGACTTTTAAAATCTCCATAAACATTAATAAAATTGTGTTTGAGATATTCTAGAACAAGCGTTAGAATGTTAATTGGTGATTTGTTTGCAGTGTTCTTTCGTGCTCCTGTGCTTGTGTTTGATACGTTTGTTTTTGTGGTAAGTTTAACGGGAAAATTTGCCTCATGGTAATTTTTTCGAACAAAATCACGTTATACCATGTACCTGACAATGTAATCGACCTTTTCAGCACAGTTACTACAGACTTACGCAGTTTTTACTGAGTAAAGTATATCTTGCTGGAGCGCCTACGTCTATTAAGCGACCATTTTTATTAAACGAATTCAAAATATTCTTAAAAGGAGGAATTGTTTATCTTAAAATTATTGAAAATGATTCCTTTGTTGTTATAACTTAATCGAATCGTCAATGAGACGATTCTATTAAGTTGTAACAACAAAGGATAAAGAGAATTTCGCTATATTATGCAGATTCAATAAAAAAAGCATGGTTCCAATTTATAAACAAAACGTGTATTCAGTGGCCATTTTTATAAACGACCGCTTTGAGGTGGTCCATGTATTGGTCGCTTAAAGCAAGTTTGACTGTATATTTAAAGCAAAGTATTTACATATTTTTTCTTTCAAATTGGTTCCGCTCCGTTTCGGATGCGAGGGAGGGAGTCATATTCATGAAATTATCACTCCTTATACAACAGTATGTGAAACAATACAACCGAATACCATCAAAATCTTAATAGGTACCCATCGAATACTAAACGTTAATATTACATATAATAAATGAAAAAAAAAAAAAAAAAAAAAAACAAGCACAAAACACAACATCAACTACAAATCAAACATTTAATTATCTAAGCAACTGCCATTTGAAAAAGAAAGAATTTCGTTCTAGCTTGAAGACACAAGAGAGGTGTTCTGTTCGACGTATTCTTGCCCTGCTAATTATACCTGCTTCATGTCTGTACCTTGCCCAGCACATTACGCATATAAATGCACAGGTAATTATTCTCTTTTTATGAAAACATGTTACTCACGACGTTTGTCATATATAGAGGAAAATTGTTCGTTTCAGTGCAAGATTGATTTATACGTGTGGCACAATAATAGAAAATCAATGTCCAATGCTATTATAACGAATGTTTTAAAAGATTGGACACCAGATTTTCTTCCTATGCAAAGGAGAGATCAATGTCTGTCAGGTAAAATAATTATAAATATTTACTCCGCTAAATCATGAAATAAGCGGGTTTCATAATGGTGTGAAATGTGTAAAATGGCGTGTCCAGTTTCAGGGAAGAAGATTTACTCGGTTCTAAATGGGGTTTCTTTTATGTTTTTCGTTTGACAAATTGATCGAGATGCTTAGGTATTTAAAGACCTGGTTTAAGGAATGTTGTATATTCAGGACGGTTTAGGGTCAAAAAGGCCTAGTGACAAAAAGGCCCAGTGTACAAAAAGGCCCAGTGACAAAAAGGCCCGGGTCAAAAAGGCCCAGTCCAAAAAGGCCCACTATGAAAAATGACCAAAAAGGCCCAATGTCAAAATTGAAGGTTAACTAACTAGATATGTGATGTCATAGAGAGTCAAATTGGTTTTGCTCAAATAACAAGTCTTAGAGCTATTATGAAATGACAATGAATATGTGCTGATTATTGAATATGTCTTTTAAGGAAACTTAATCTTTAATGTTGCATTAATGTAGTATTCAATATTTTTAGAAAAGACCATTCATCCTGGAATTGATTTCTTTTGGAAAAATTATAAAATATTCCACTGGGTTCATGATCGGCTTGTCCGATGGAAACACAAGACGAGGGACAAGTTAAATATCTACGTTATCTACGATTTAAACGAAAATAAATTTAGCCTTTCATTATATTAGACATCGTCATGTAACAACTCTCAAAAATTGTTTCCTCAATGTCTCCGACACGCAATTACAGCCTAGAGTTTTTTTTTTTGAAAGTTGCCTTAGGATATCCCCACAAAGCCTGTGATCCCTTATGTTATTATTCATCTAGTAATTACTTTTTTATATCAATCACTATAAAGAAACGTAAAAAAGAGGAGATAATAACATTTATAAAAATTGTATTTCTTTTTCATCTTTTAACTTTACAAATATTCGTATGATAACATCGCATAAGATTTTTTTATGAAATCACTGGATATTTGTAGAACAATGACATAATGCAGCTATTTTTTAGAAACTTGCATTTCTGTTAGAACATCGACGAAAACAAGGCAAATAGAGTTTGTAAGATAAATATAATATGTACTTATTCTATTGGACGAAAAAATATTTAACTCGTTTGTGGGAAATGATATTGTCTCGGATGAGATCTCGACATATCAATTCCCCCAACCTCGTTCGATATTTTTCATAAAAAACATTAAGTACGTATTATATATGTCTTAAATACGAAAACGTTTTCACTTTTTCCATTTTACAGAAGACCTCTGTGCTTCCGAACCTTGTTTACATGGTGGAACCTGTTTAAATGGCTACAATAATGGGTTCGCTTGTAAATGTATTGAAGGTACAGGGGGATCAACATGCCAGAATGGTTAGTAAACCCTTAACCTACTGCTGGTTAATTTTGTGAAATTCAACCGTCCTGTTAACCCTTCCTGATTCAATCCTTTATTCCCGCCAGTTATCCATTTTCTGTCTGCTACTGCTATTAGTAAAACACATGCCGTGAATGATGGGAGAGGGTTTGATATTGCAAAAACAAAACACGGAATGTTCTTTATAGATTTAATCAATTTTTTGTAAAAGTCTCTTGTAAAGATTTCAAATCATGTATTATTGTTTTTGAAATATCCACGAGCTTTCAATATTAATCCAAAAGGTGAACAAACGGTTGTTTAAGCTATTATGTATTGTGTGAAAAAGACTTTTTGCCTAATGATTTAAGCAGGTTAGATAACCATCTACGTTGAATTCATAAACAAACGAGTGTAGGATATTGTTTTGCACATGGATTGACGAAAATAGAGCAGAGGCTAAATTATCACCTCACTTTTTTCCACGAAATTACAAAATTATAACCCGTCATTTAAAAGGGGGCCATCGACAATAAATATTGCCCTGGTACGCATTGAAAAGTGTGTTAGCAGAATATTTGTCTCACAGTTAGTATTCACGTATGGTCCTAAGCCGAGTGACAGAACACAGAAGCCCGATTCTAGTATTAGAAGCATTCTGTCGTCTATTTTGGGATTTTTATCAAATAAGATACATAAAAAACTCTTTTCCTTTCAGTCAACGCCGGTCATATGCAACGCATTTTTTTTCTTCCAGATATTGTCAACGAATGTGATACAAACCCTTGCTTAAATGGAGCAACATGTACTGACGCCATAAGTCGGGCAAACTGTACTTGCGCTCCGGGATATGAAGGAGATACATGTGAAATAGGTAGGAACTGGAAAGCAGGAGAATAACGATGGTCCTCTACCGCTTACCTTCGTATGCCTGTCCCTTCCTTAGCAATTTGAAATACCTTTAAAGATCATTCAATAACGATTAAGGGTCATTTTTAAGTGAAAGTACCTGCTGTAGTCTTATAATAGACTAATGATCCCTACATTAGTGTTGATCTGATCTAATGGGATTTCATTAACGGTTCATTCATTTGACCAGACGTCGTAGACTTAATGTCCAACTCATGAAGTCTGAGCCCAGGTCCTTTCCCCGTGATTTTAAATGGATATTCCCAATTTCAAAAGGGTTCATCACTCTTGCCTAATACACGTTCTGAATACGTTTTATGGATATTAGACCATAGGTGTTGCCTCTAAAGTGTAAGCATGTAATCTGTTGACGTTTGACGAAAGCCGACGTACTCAGCATGTCGTTATTACTTAATCCGAAAACAACCGCATCAAAATTAACAACTCAAAAAAGTTCTAGAAAACAATCTAATAAGTTCAACATTTTATTCCTATCTAAATTATTCGTAAAATTTCATATGGTTTCACCTTTATCTCTTTGTAACACACATTAACCAGTGCATCGCCTTTTTTGTGCGAATAATCGGTAGAAAGGTGCTTGGTAGTTAATGAAAAAGGAGAAAAATGTGCATGCGCATAGAGTAATTACACTTGAAAATTAAGATTTCACTTTAATTCTTAATAGTTCAAAGTGTCTGTGTGAGAAAATGGCATTATTCCTCACAAAATAGAAAGAGGATTATCCTACTGTTCTAACTTTGATGTAAGATCTAGCTTCCTCTGTGTGTTAATGAAATACAAGTTTTATTAAACTTGACATCACAAACAAAGATATGTTTAATAGCTTTTTATAGACGACTCGATTGGTATTCATTTCTTTTTAAATTTCATGGATTTAAGATATAGACGAATGTGTTCGATATACACCCTGCCTAAATGGTGGATCGTGTGTTGATCAGGTCAATGGCTATACTTGTTATTGCGAAGAGGACTATACTGGAACGAACTGCGAAACAGGTGAATATTACAAGGATGATACTACAGTAGATATTGCTAGAGCGACCGCGTCTATTAAGCGACCAATTTTATTAAACGACCATCATAAAAAGTCCCTTCGCCGTGAGCAAAATCTCTGAAAAAGTG
This sequence comes from Fragum whitleyi, assembly GCA_948146395.1. Lineage (NCBI taxonomy): Eukaryota > Metazoa > Mollusca > Bivalvia > Cardiida > Cardiidae > Fragum > Fragum whitleyi. Next base: position 18,694,062 of record OX411557.1, read on the forward strand.
TACATCTTTTTGCGAAAAATTGTTTCTTGTTTAATGTTATGTGTTAGAACCCGTTAGAATCGTCTCATTGAGACGATTCTAATGGGTTATTACACCATAGAATTCAATAAGGCTAAGGTGATAATGTATATATACAGAAAATAAACAGAATTATTGAAAAGGAAAAGTGCTCCAATAGTCATAACGTCGTGTTAAAAGCGCAATTTCTCTGAGAGCAGACTTAGTCTTTTTTAACTAGCCGAGTTATTCAGAAGTTTGTTTTGGCTGAGTTGTATCTAATGAGCACAAGAATTAAAGAAAGAGAAACAATTCAATAAAAAGAGCGAGTTCGTCATATTTTATTGATTACTTGTAATAGAGCGTCAAAGAAATTAGTACATGTTAAATCCACCTAAATTTCAACTCTTAAAGAAATACCGGTTTATTTTGATAAGAATGTAATTTGACGAAAGTATTAGCCTTAGTCACATTTTTCAAAGAAGATATAAATGCCTCATAAATAGTAAATTTATAATCGTTTTGATCTAAATTGAATCTTTGCAGACATGTGTTCACCCGTTCAAACCCACGGTATAGATGTTATATTTGTCATGGACATGTCAGAAAGCGAAACATCTGGTTTCCAAAAACAGAAAGAATACATCAAGGACTTTATATCCGAATTTCCGATTGGACCTAATGAAACTCAAATTGGATGTGTGTCTTTTTCCAACGAAGCAGCAGTCAAATTTCATCTCAAAGATCATGGTGATAATGAATCTGTGATTGGAGCTATAAATGACATTGAGCATGACGGCGGAGCTTCAAACATGGGTAGGTAAATACAATAATACAGAATAAACACACAGCATAAACACAAATATTAGTTATAACTTAGTTATTTTTAGGTATTCACGAATTTTAGGGTCAGACAGACAGACCGTCGGACAGACATGATGAAGAACAAATATATAATTTTAAAAAAAGAAAATAGAAATTGTTAACACTAATTTACTTTTACAGTAATCAATAAAAAAAACCCAAGATTTGATTTTATTTACAATGATTATGAAAGTGAAATCAGCCATATTTTCAAATATTTTGTAATTCTTGGACACAAATTAACAACATTTGTTTTTATATAGCAATTTCATATCTATGTGTTCTGTACAAATTCATTACACTTACGGTTTTTCCTAGCAGTGTACCATCTCGGTGTATGCCAGTATAATAAATATTGATATCAATAACGATATCATTTGACAATTTCACTGCAGAAATTTAAAAGACCAACAAAAAAGTCTAGTCTACTCCCTGACTCCTGAAGTTATCTAAGGATGCTAGCAACGCACGAAAATGGTTTTGCAAATCAACAATTAGATTAACGACGATAAAAAACACACGATACAATCATGATTAATCAAATTAACAAGGTGCCATTCTGAAAGGGTTTAACACAAAACTGACCCGAATGTTTCTATTTTCTTTGATGGACATGCATCGGTTCTTGTTTTGCAAAGGTTAAAAATCCGATGCAGTTAAAGCGACAAACAATCAATCCTGCCATAGTGTTTTGTAGATTTTTAAAAAAGCTTATCCTACGGGGTTTGAGTGATCACAGACCGCTTTGTTCTTCGAACGTGTCCATCTTGACGTCAAGTCGATTTATAAAAAATCGTCGGCGTTCTGTTGTTTACATCGATGAAAAAGTCGTTTTCCTCATGTACAGCGCCACTTTTTTTTTTGCCGTTCCGATCATAATAGTTTCGACCATTGTGTTTAAATTATCTGAAGTCCAAAAAATTGTTGAAAAATAAACTGCGATGATTCAAGGACGATGAAAATTTGTACGAAACGGAGCAGTATTTATTAAATCAAATACCTTATTAACTTCATATGTGTTATTTAAAGAATCTAACCCGAGTACGAAGTTGGCTGTTAAAAACTGGCCCTAATATCTCGTTTGTAACCCCACCCTACCAAGAAAACATACCAGTATAATCTGTTTATATCAAACAAAACATAAGAAACGAAAAAAAAATTCTAAGCTATTCATATTTTAATCACTAAAAACATACGGTCAAATTTTTCCATTTATTCAGGAAAAGAAATAGCTGAAAAATAAAATAAACAAAAAAAAATAAAAAAATAGGGATAAAATGTAAAATTAAACAGAAAAATCTGCTCACTCCTTTCCCGTAGTTGTGTAACATTTCAGAAAATAGGTTCTCGTAGTTATATCTATCCAACACAAAGAGTAATCTTTTGTTAAGAAAATTCTGCGACTTTTCATACCAAACTTAAAGAGACGTATTGAGAATACCGAATTCTGAATCTTTAAAAACTTACATATTCATACTCATCTCGTATATCTTCTCTGTAACATGAATTTATAACGTGTAAACGTAAATAGAAAACAGACGTCAAAATTTCTTTTATTTTGTTTATCTAGGAAAAGCATTAAAGTTAGTGTACGAAGACATGTTTAGGCCAGAAAACGGAGGTCGGGCGACTGCCGTAAGATACGTGATCATTTTGACGGACGGCTTATTCTCAGATCTAGTACACAGTCGAGCAAATGCCACCATTATCAGACAGACTGGAGCTACAGTGTTTGCAGTGTGTTTTGGACAGAGTATTCAGCACGATGAATTGATACACATAACTGGACATCCCTCTCGGATATTTTCTCCAAATAACAAAGACGGAGTAAATACATTACTGAAGTTAAATGTAATGGAAGAATGTCCAGGTATTCATGAGCTTTGTTTTTTCTTACAAAAATATCAAAATACGGACTGGGAGTTTTTCTTGAGGACCCATTTTATGAAGCATAGTATCTCTTATCATTTAGGTCTTTAAAGAATATAACAGTTCATATGTTTTTTATTTTCAAACTTGGCTACGTACTTTTTGCCAGACAATATCTTTCCTACCATATATAAAATATTGGTAAAGAATTTTTTGTTTGTTTAGTAACTTTACAAATTCTATTCTAAATGTGCGAGCATTGTTTAATTGTCTTCCAAAACGGTGTTCGTCAAAAATATAAATTCTGTAAATCTATTCAAGTTGAAGAAAAAGGATAACCTCTATTCTAGTGCGTAGATTTTTATTCATAGAGTCTGACTATTGTCAACACATTACCAATCTCATTAGAATAATCTCTACGAAACCACTAAGCTATCTCTCTGTTACGTAGGGATGTAGCGGTAGGCAATACGGTGGAACCGATTTAAATGAGACTGGACACATTACGCATTTTAGAGATTGTCACTTTTCGCCTGACGTGTCACAAATATATAATTCTTTTTTTAAGAAAGTCAAGTGTATGGACTTAAAATCTATGCGTATTTCTTTTCATTTTAGACTGCAGGAGAGCTACTTCCGACGTTGCAATCGCTATGGAGATGTCTAGTTTTACAAACAGGAACGAGTACTATGAACGTCTAGAAACAATCCGGATTCTACTTTCGGGCCTTTTTATAAGCTCTTCCGACATTCGAGTCAGTTACGTCACATACGGGAAGTCGGTTAACGAAGTTTTTGATTTCGATACTTACACAAATCGCGGTGACGTCATTTCTGCCATATACAAAACACAGCCTCATTTTGATGGAGTTTCTAATTTAACGAATCTCTTCGATTACTTTCTAGCAGACGGTTTCTCTATATCAAAAGGTTCTAGGTCAGACCACCGAAAGATTCTTTTGGTTACAACAAACGCTATGAACCTTGATTCAGAGTCTGTCTTCAGAAAAGCAAATAATCTGATCGAGAATGGAATAATATTGGCAACGATTTCTTCTGGTCGTAACGTTAATGCAACATCTCTTAAGAGTATAACGTCGGACCCAACTTACGTATTTTCCGTTGGAATTGGAACTAATATCGTCACGTCTGTAGTACGCGTTCTAGATGGGGTAATGTCATACGATGTCTGCCTTTTCGACTGACTATTCACTATCTACATCAATTTATCGCATTTTTGTATACAAATCTTTTGCTAGCAGAAATTGTGCTAAATTCAACATTAAAGCAATACCAATAATAGAAAGTTCTGGATGATTTTTATAAAAAAAACCTGGTTCATTTCAGCGTTAAAGCTGTTCGTTCAGCTAGAAAACTGACAAATCTTCAGGGTGAAAACGCAAAATTTTGGCTCATGGAGTCTACAAGGTTTTTGTTGACGACTGGCGACGCAAGATGAACATCAAAAAATATATGTATATATTAGTTAATAGTTAAACTGGTCGCAAGAAAGGATGACAACTATGTGTATGTAGGCCAGTGGCCAATTATCAATATAAGCTCGAATATATTGGTCCTTATAGTTGTTTTCTTTGCTTTCGTTTTCCTCTTAAAGCTAGTCTTTCGACCACGGGCCATTTATTGGTAAACCTTGGTTTATTTGACCCGAATTTGACCCCGGTAGAAAAAAATGCTTAAATAACAATAACTGAAACATATTTACAATTCATTAAATATAACTTACGTTCAAGACCGTTTGTTATTTTTTTCTTATGAAAGCATGCGCAAAGCCGAGTAGGAATAATCAGCTTTTCATTAATCGAAATAACAGGGGTTAGATTCGGGGCACTATAAAACCGTGCTATAATGACGATGTGTTCGATCGCGAGAAAGCCTTAATCCTTTAAAAAAATCACTTGAGAATTATTCCCACAATGATCCAAACATTCATTCAAAGAATAATAAATGCATGTTTCACTTGAGCGGCGATGCTACAGCGCTCTTACGACCATCTTAAAACTCAAGCGCAATGGGCTTTTTTTTCATAAAAAATCTCCATGAGAATTATTTTCACGGAAATGGTTTATGAATTCATCCAAAGAATGCTGTAACGGCGCAGTTGGTAGCGCGTCGAACTGTAGATCTATCGATCCCCCACGGCGGCACTCATTCTTTTCGACTATTTATCTCCCATCAATGGGTTGATAATTGTAGATCTATATAGGCTAGCAGCTGTAGGCTAGGAAAGGATGTAATATTAGTATTGGTGAGAGAAATTCTATGAATCAATTATTACGTGCTCCAGTCGCCGCGATATAACTGAAATAAAAGGGTAAGAATGGCCCTAAATCGCTCACCTGAAATTTATTGGTCCAGTGGAACTCATCCAAGTAACTTTCTGGCAAAGTTTCATTCACATTTGCCTAATTGTTGAAGAGGAAATATAATTCTAAGATTTTAAAGTGAGAATAGACGCTGCCCACCCATTTATTACTGGGAAGACTCAAAATAAGCCCCTCCCTGTCACGCTCAAATTAATGGACCAATTAAAATTCTGCAAACAATCATTGAAAGGGTTACCAAAGGAACATTCTGGTAAAGTTTTAATTGAAATCGGCTTATTGGCTCAGGAGGAGATGTCGTTCAAAGATTTCGGGCTCAAAACAAGCCCCGCCCTGCCACGCCCATATTTATTCGCCAATCAAAATTTTGCGATCAATTTTTGAAAAGTGTCGCCCAAGTAACATTCTGGTAAAATTTCATTGAAATCGGCCAAGGGGTTCAGGAGGTATATGTCATTCAAAGATTTCAAGAGAACAAGAGCCATGTCGGACATGGCCATCCCCCGCCGAAAAAGCTTGATAGTAAAACTGAAGCCTAATATATAAAGGATTCTTTTGAACTTTAAGAAATTAATAACCTACAAAATTAAAGTGTCAAAAATAACAAAGGACAATAACTCCACAATTATTCAAGCAAGAGTTGTGGCTATTATGCATTGAACTTCTCCTGCGTGAGTTCTATTCACCCATAAAGTTTCAAGTTGATACCTGCTATGCTTAAGGAGATATGCTCCGGACAAAATCTAAGTATCAAAAGTAACAAAAGGCAATAATTCAAAAAATATGCAAGCAAGAGTTGTAGTTCTTGTGCACTGCACTTCTCCTTTATGAGATCTATCCATCCATAAAGTTTCAAGTTAATAGCTATTATACTTTAGGAGATATGCTCCGGACAAAATCTAAGTATTAAAAATAACAAAGGGCAATAACTCCAAAATTATTCAAGCAAGAGTTGTAGTATTGTGCACTGCACTTCTCATTCCATGAGATCTATCCATCAATAAAGTTTCAAGTTGATAGCTGTTATACTTTAGGAGATTTGCTCCAGAAAAAATCTAAGTATCAAAAATAACAAAGGGCAATTACTCCAAAATTATGCAAGCAAGAGTTGTAGTTCCTATGCACTGCACTTCTCCTTCATGAGATCTATCCACCCATAAAGTTTCAAGTTGATAGCTATTATACTTTAGGAGATATGCTCTGGACAAGTTAAGTGACGGAATGACAGAATGACGGACGGAGACCATTACTATATCCCCTCGCCGAAAACGGCGGGGGATAAAAAACGCCACGCCCTGCCACGCTAATACTTATGGGCATAACAGAATTTTGCGAACAATTTTTGAAAAGGGTCACCCAAAGAACATTCTGGCAAAGTTTTATTGAAATCAGCCCAGTGGTACAGGATGGACTCGGGGTGTTCCTTATAGCTCTCCTTGAGCACGGTTTGCTCAGGTGAGCTAAAAATGTTGAAAGCGGCGTAAAACCCAATTCAAACAAGCAAACGATCATCCGGCTTATGACCGGTCTCACTAGGGTGGTGATGCCACGGCGCTCTTACGTACATCTTAAAATTTCAAGAGCGCAATGATAACACCGTGACACAGAGCGCGTTCCCATAGAGCGCACCTTACACATGCACAATATGATTGCGCGAGAGCGCGACATGACCATTTCGCTATGAGAGCGTCGTGAGATCGCCGTGATAGCGCCATAGGATCGCCAACAACGCAGAGAGAGCGTCATGGGCGTCGTGACATTGCTGTATGAGCGCGTTGGACACGACATAAAAAGAAAGGGACGCTTTTACGGCGATTATACTGCGAATTACCCGATTTCACTTCTTCCCTGCTGCACTCTTACTGCGTTTCAACTACGGCAAAACCTGATTTTTTCTGGGCGTAATTTGTACATAGTGAAGGCACTCAATGAATCTATCGTTTCTCCAAACTTGAATAACGCCTTGTTACATGTATGACAGCTCATTATACATTTTCTTGATAGATATGAAAAAAAACAATTGTCACGCCCATATCTGTGGGCCTATCAAAACTTCTTGCTTAGATTCTTAGACGGTTACCTCGAGAAACATTCTTGTCATGTTGTGTCGATATTGGTTTTTGGAAATTTAACGATTTGAAAGTCAAAATTTTCTGCGTCCTGTCACGCCCATATCTGTGAGTCAACCAAAACACAACGAGAGAGGCAGTTTGGTTTTGGAGGGGGATTCCTCAAGAAAAAGATTATCCACGTCTACCGCCCTAATTGTTATGAGCACCAAAACAACAATTTATTAATGTGGAGTGTTACACATGAACATTCCTGGCTGGTTGAGTTGAAATTTGCCAGTCGATTTGGAGATGTTTCAAGAAACGCTCGCGTGTACCTTCAAAGGACATTTATAACATAAGACAATATATAATTATGCTCGATTACGGAATGCTTAGCTTCGACGCTTGATCACAAGAGAACCTTTCAACAATGAACCATGTATAGCCAAGAACATCGTGAAAATGACAAGTTGAATGCTTTTGGATGATTTTCATGGGGGTCAAACATTATATCTACGCACTTTTCTATTATCATTTTTTGTCTTCACGGACAAATCAGATGCTTGGTGCTTAAAATGCCACTCCAGCTAATAAAGTCATGCGGCTATTTGATCTTTTATATGTAGTGTCGATCATTTGAACGATTTTGAAGCCTTTTTGAACAATTTCGGAGCGTTTTTGAGCGATTGGAGTGAATGTTTGAAATGAATGGTTGGAGCGCTGAGCGACTGATTTAGATTTGACCGAGATGAGTGTCGATTTCACGTTGTGGTTAACTGAACAAGAATACATGAAGTTTCAAAATTTTCAGAGAGTTTGAGAAAAGAGATGAAGATGGCTCAGATGTGATGATTTTTATAAGGAAAGCGGTCCGATTGACTTGAAATTTGGCGGTTATGTTCCTTTCATGATAATTGAGTGCAATGCACAGTAACTATTTCTATACCTAGCTTAATGCTTGAGTTTATATTCCCTTTGTTGCTTTTCATACTTGGAATTTCAGCTGTTTAACGGGCGTATCTTGTGACTATTTGCCACCTTGTTTGTTTCGATGCGCTGTTGCAGTCACTTACAAAATTTGCGTAAAAATATGCTACATGTATAGACATATAAAAACGTTTTGGTTGGGATATAGATATGTCCCTCCAGTGACAGCTTGGCTTCTTATCGCCGTTTGTTGTGTTCAAACATCCATAATACCGATCGGATCTTCAACGAGACGCGATCAAGCGAGCGTCTCAAAAGTAATGATTTATTTAGATCAATTTGAGACGACCGCACGACTTTCACATATAGTCACATGGTAAACAGTGTTAAATTGTAGTTGCAAATGCCCCACCCTACTTTGAAGTACAACTAGAAATCAGATTGTGAAAAAAGTAGTTACACAAAATGGATGGAAATAAACACTCTGTTTGATATATGTTGACATATATTAAACGAAGTATTAATAGAAGTCTATCAAGTCCTGTTAATATAATGGCTTAATTATATAAATATATCACCTCGTAAAAAGGATGTCATAAAGTATATGGATCGCTTGAAAAAGTCCTATTTTTGAATAAAAAAGTCTTTTAAACGTAATTTTCGTTTCATATTAAATATATATTTGCTAATTAGTTATATGAGTATTCGTCATGACAATTATTTACGTTTTCAAATTAATGGTTGAGAGTTGAAGATTCTTTTTTCTGTGTTAATCCGGAAACCCACGCGAATCTAACCGTTGGCGCAAAGGGCCTTCAACCAATATGTCATGCCAAATATCATAGCTTTCACCCATTTTGTTTGGGTTTAAAGATTAATGTGCCTTCTCTCTATATAAACTATTTTATTTTTTTGTAAAAGAAAAATCAATTCTTTTGTGTTTTTGCTGAAGTTATTGACTATACGGTTTGGCTAGTTAAGGTTTTTTGTTACTCTGTAGCCATGGCTATCAGAGTTCCTATCAGATTTCAGTTTTGTGAAGTATTTTGAAATCATCTAAAAAACATTCGGTTTTTTAATATTTAGGCAAAAAATGTCTTTTTCAAGAAAAATGAAACCAATCTTAACACTAGCACATAGTTGTATATGGTATAATGTTAACACTGCTACATATTACTAAATACGGGTCAATCAGAGCTTTAAAATCACACAGGATAATAAAATCGTAAAATGATTCGATCTGCTTGAATAAAATGCTGCATTCCTTACGTAAAGAATGTTTACGCAAAAGCGAACATTTTCTCGATAGATTAATTCAGGACCTTTCATGAGATCAGAACAAAATCGAGAAACATATACTTGTTCTCGCATTAACACCAATTTCGTACTTTAAATCCCTTTTTTTTTTGGAACGCCCTGGTGATAGAGATATTAAACGAACAATTGATGACGCCATTTTGACGTTATTAAAAATGTGATCCTACCTTGTCTAAGAAAAGAATATCTCCGATTGATGTACGTTATGGACGACAAAGGAAGCTATATCATTTCCCGCGTCGGAAATTTTTATGAGAAAGTAGCTTTGTACCTAATCGAAATTCGGACCCATTCTATGGTTATGTCTCGAATGGATTAAAATGAAGTTGGCTTTTAGCTACTTGAGAAAAAAATGGGAATTTGGAGAACAACAAAAAAATCTCTCGATTCTTTATACAATTAATGTTTGATTGATTTTAAAATCCAATCTTATAACTTCTTATGTTGAATTTTTAAATCGGGTTGCGAAGCAGTCCGCATTTATTAATACCGTTTTTCAGAAATCTAGTCTGTTTGACCCAGTACATTTTTACCTTTATCTTCTGAGCAATGTGTTCAAACCAAATTATGTGTTTTCAAACACCGAAGAAACAGCCTTTTCAGTCACAATCTACAAACTTTTTTATCTTATTTACTTTTCGACAAATAGAGAAGAGGCTAATACAAAATTTGATGTAATTTTCGCTTTTAGTAATTACCAGTTAGTACTTTCAGTGTTTATAACAAGATTTTCGGTTGAGTAAAGGAGTTGAAACGTACAATAGGCTTACTGTATAATAAATTTGTAGAACTTACAATATTACTGCTCTGATTTTTTCTCGAACGGCCATTTACCAGTTGTAGGGCTGACAACCAATCAAATTCTGTTATGATTATCACTCGGTCAAAACCCATGCGTAAATTCAGACCACGTGGTAGATGCAAATGGACATCGTCTGCTCGAAATGTGTCAAATAAGTTGTTTGTCATTGGTCAATAGTCGTCTGCAATCGGACAGGGAGCGTGGGAAGTTTACTTTTTGTCGCATGGTGGAATGAGTACTTTTGACTATGTGTTAACAAATGGAAATAATTTTGTAATTTTGAAATATTTGATTTTTAATGAGCACTCTGATCACGCTCCAATCCTATTTTCAATAAATTCAAATTTGAGTATGAAGAAAAAATATTCAACAACAAATAAACCGACAAAAACACACGATAAACTGATATATGATAGCAGTAAGAGCGATCTTTTTTTTAGAACAACACATGAATAATCATAGCGTGCTGCTAGATTTAATCGATTTGTCAGAAACCCAATATATAAATAGCATAGTTGGCGATTTCACGTGTTTCTCGAGGGATAATGCATTTATAGTATTTGGGAAAACCCAATGCTTGAAACACAAACATGTTGGTAATCAAAATTGTAAATGGTTTAATGAAAAATGTTTTGTTGCTTAACAGGCTTTTAAACTCTATAGAGAGAGGAATAATATTAACAGACAAGCTTTTAGCCGGGCGCGTGCTCATTATAACAACGTAAAAATATCTGCTAAGAAATAATTTAGACTAGCAGAGGGCTATGGAATCAGCAAACTTTCAAAATCGGACCCACGAGGTTTTTGGTGTTAGATAAAAGGTACATATACAAAACCAAAAAATCCACCAGATTCTCTCTCCACAGAACAATTGTTTGATCATTTTAAAAAAATAATTGATACACCAGACGAAAACACCCAAAACGAACAATATCCACAAAGCAACATTGATATGCAAAACAGTGAAATTAATCCCGAATTGGACATGATCTTCTCAGAAGAAGAAATTATGAAAGCTGTATTTTTGCAAAATAACGGTAGAAGCCCCGGTATCGATGAAATTCCTTGTGAAATTATTAAAGTGTCTTACGAAATTATTGCACCTTTCCTCTTTGCTTTGTATAATCGCATGTTTCAAACGGGCGACGACCCGGAGCAATGGGGAAGGGGAATAATCACTCGTATTTTAAAAAGGGTGATCCTAATATTTCCGAAAATCATAGAGGTATTACCTTAATAAACATATTTTCAAAAGTATATTCTCAAATTCTGCTAAATAGACTCACTAGGTGGACAGAAAAGAATAAAAACTTAATGATAACTAATTTGGATTTCAGAAAGGAAAATCCATTTTAGACTGCATCTTCACTATGAACTCGGTTATATCAAAAGTGTTATCGTCTGGTGATAAACTTTATTGCGTGTTCATTGACTACGAAAAGTGTTTCGATAGTATTAATCAGGAAAACATAAGCATTCATTTTGTAAAACTTTTCAAATCTATTTACACGTCAGTAAAAGCTTGTGTTCGTTACGAACATGAGTTCTCCCGATGTTCGTCAATGACGTCATCGAACATATAAATTCCGATCTTGATGAAATTTTTAATTTTGGACCATGTGAAATGATTCTTGATATTGTATGCAGATGACCAAGTGTTATTCGCGAAATCTCCAACTTCTTTACAATCCATGTTGAATGATTTACAAGCATAATTATTGTACTTTATCTGGCAAAAAATTAACACATCTAAGACTAAAGCAATGATTTTTGAGAAGGGAAGACATACTAATTATACATTCCACATTAATAATGTCGCCATTAAAACTGTCAAATATTTTAAATATTTAGGGATTAATCTTTAACGGATTATGTTCTCGTACACAAAAAGATATTGCCAAACAAGCATTATTTTCTCCTCATAACATCAGCAGAATTTCAGTTAATTTATAATTACCCATGTCGCAACAATGTAAGCTATTTGATAGTCTGGTTGGTTCCATCCTTCAATTTGATTCACCTTTGTGGGGTTATCACACGTCAAAAGATATTGAAAACATTCATACTAAGTTTTTACGTCTCGCGCTTCGCGTCAAAAAATCGACCCCGTTAGACACACTATATGTAGAAAGAGGTAGGACACCACAAAGTGTTACAAATCAATTCAATATGATTAAATATTGGACGCACATAATCACCCAAAAATGAAAACAGCATTCTCAAATCAACATACAAAAAGTTAAAATCGGACTGTGAAAATGGAAATACATACAGGGGAAATAACTGGGCTTTCCAAGTTAAAAGTATACAGCAGGATAATGGGTTATCTTTCTTATGAATTAATCAAAGAATGCCCCACATAAATCTCGCATCTATCTAACAACGACTATTTAATAATTATGTTAAGTTATGGTCCTCAGAAATTGATAATACGTCTAAATTGGCCTGCTACAATCTATTTAAGGAATCCCTTGTACCTGAAAAGTATCTAGATATTGAATATGACGTAAATATTAAGACAGCATTAACAAAATTCAGAACCTCATCATATGATCTTAACATCGAAAAAGGTAGATATACAAACATCCCTCGTGAAAATAGATTATGCTTAAGCTGCAATATGAGTTGTATTGAAAACGAATATAACTTTCGATTGGTTTGCCCAAAATACTCAAAATTAAGGAAAAGGCACATGAAGTAATATTTTTACGCTTGGCCATATTTATACAAATTTAAATCACTTTTAACAAAGGTTTCAAAGTTTATTTCAATACATTTAGGCCTCCGGCCCATCATATATAACATACATTCATACAATTACAAATTTTATCAGTTGCGTCCTATATATATCAAAATTTATACACTGAATGCGTTGACTTACTAAATGGGTTTTTTAACATAGTGTTCTTATTTTCAAGGTGAAAACGGTTTATCAAAATGACTCTTTTTAGCATTATTATTATTAATATTTTTATTTTTTTTTTTTTAGTGTATTCGGTTCATTTCCAAATAACCATAACAACAGCTCTAAGTAGGCAGAATTATGACTAAATGGAAGCGAACCAAGTTTTATCTACACATGTAAATTTCAAAGACTCTTGAATGAAATGAAAATGTAGACCATCTGTAAATAACTCATGTGAATTTGACTATTCTGTCTATCCCGCAAGAGTAATATCATTTGAAATTTTGTTTTTCATATACATAAAGTACTTACATACAGTACACCAAAACACGTGTAGATATTTAAAGAGAATGATATTTCGATTTAATAAAATATAATGCTATATTGGTTGGTCGCTATGTTTTCAGTATTTCCTTTATTTCATTGGTTTCTTTCAAAAACATCGCATCCACAATAACTTGTAGCTACGAAGGTTTTAAAATTGAACCAAATTTTAATTTTCGTCTGCAATCTCTTTTGCTTGCATAATTTTTGTTATAAAGATTGCAAGTTTCTTTAGATTTGACTCCTCTGTTGTTTTCATGATACGATAAAAATTTTCAGTGGCTGCATATCCATTATACCAAGAATATAATAGTTCTTTTCTTATATCATGAAATTGATAACAAATGAAAAATGCATGGAATTCGTCCTCCAAACAAAATATGTTGTAATTTGTAAAACAAAATTTACAATAACGTTCATTTATTGGAATTCCGTTATGTCTCCCAAGTTCAATGTTTAACTTGTGGCTACTGCAACGAAACCTAGCTAAGTACCGGCGTAATGAGTATGATAAGTCAATTTGTAGGTATTTCTCGGGTTCTAATAAAGACTTAAAATGTTTGTAACTTGAACATCGCGACTGGGTTTGAATATCCCCATGCCAATTTTGTTTCGCACAGTCAGTTAATCTTGTTTTGAAATGACGTAAAAAGTAATCGGGATTTCCTACTTCGTGAGACAACCAAACGTTTCCAAACCCATATAAATAGAGAATTTGTTTTACGGCAGAAGCCCATGTACGTCTTCCAGCGTTATCTAAATCTTTAAGCATAAAGTAGCAATTTTTGGGATATCTATTATTTGGCATGTTTAATAACCTCAACCAGTATTTAATTAATCTAAAATAATAATCAACATGGAGAGGTAATCTTCCGCATTCTCCTAGAGCCAAACAGTCGTTAATAGTTGAATTTATACCCAAAAAATATCGACAGTAGCTTGTTTGTACCTTTTCTATCTCTAAAGCTGGTTCTGTTCCCCATATTTCTGACCCAAATAGAAGGATAGGCTTTACCATTGTATCAAAAATTTTAAAACATTCTTTATAGTCAAATTTTCCAAAATGTTTTTCGTAGCCTCGTATTGAGTGAATTGACTTTTTAGCTTGACACGATAATTTTGATTTTGTCTTTGACCAAGATAGTTTTGGGGTAAAAAGTATTCCCATATATTTATATACAGATGTAACATTAACGCGAGTTCCATTGTAATTCCAAGTTTCGTTGCTACGAAGGGGCCCCCCATTTCTAAAAACTATTATCTCGGTTTTTTCTCTATTTATTTCCATACCAGTTTGTGCACAAAATTCTGCTATAGAGTTTAGCTGTTGCTGTAGATTTATGACCGTATCGGCACAATTTGCGACATCGTCAGCGAAAAGAATACAAATCAAATCGGGGATTTGATTATTTATAAATATATAGTCCGTTTGATTTCTATATGGACCAACATTTCGCCGAAAATCTCAGATATTAATTAATGAAACGCATATTTTTCTTGTCATATCATTTTTTCCAGCTAATACCATGACGAATTTTGTTTTTCAGAATTTTTGAATGTGAAATAATGATTTTGTCCGTCCGTCTACATGTTAACTTTCAGCATTTCATACCTACGTGTTACTGTATTAAACGGAACAGCGAATTGTATAACCAAAAATAGTACTGATTTGCATAGGGGCCGAGTCAAAAGAGTAAGATTTTAAGTGAATTTTATTACTATAAAATCGAGTTTTTCAATATAATAAAGTTTGTCTAAGATTTTTGCTACCGTTGGATATCAAATCTGTGTATATTCCCTCTTTCTTCAGAAACTGTTTGACCAGATAATTGATTATTGATTTTATTCATTCTGAGATGAACCCTAAATTTACATGTTAAGGCCAATCAAAAAGCATTATTGAACGAAGTAGTTGGGAATTTCACGAGGAAAACTTGATGAAAAGGCGAGTACTAACGGTAAAAATCACGTGCTATTTAAGTTTAAGATGACACGGCCGTCGATATGCTAATTAGCATGTCCAAATAAGGAATAATGGACGTTTTATCTGTCAAAAGTTTAGTATAAAACCACGTGTTTTTACTATATATGTTGACATTTTCTTACTATTGAACAGCCTCCACCACCCCTCGTGTTTAAGAACGGATAATGCGAAAATATTAACATTAACTAGATAGACAAAATCATTATTTTGAAATCATTTTATTTTCAAAAAATATTTTTTGGAATGGTATTAAGCTAAAATTAAGATTTTACTACATACAAATCCTTTATTCAAACACAATTTTATGTAATTGATGAAAAGGTTGGTCCATATAGAAGTCAAACGGACTATACCCCTGTGACCCTTTTCTTTTAGAAAGGTAGATAACTCATTTATGTAAAGATTGAAGATTATTGTACTCGTTATATCCCCTTGCCGGGTACCAACATTACTAGTGAATGGATGAGAATACTTATTGTTACCGCGCACGTAGTTTACCATATTTGAGTACATAGATACTAGAATACGAAGTAATTTGCCATTTACTCCGATTTTCTTTAGGCATGAGAATAAGTTTAGGTGGATTAATGAATCAAATGCTTTTTTGAAATCTACATACAAGACATAAACCGCCCCCCTGATTTACTCAAATACTTTTGAACTAAACTTTGTATAATAAACATGTTGTCGACACAGGAGTATGCGGGTCTAAATCCAGACTGGGTCTCGTCTATTTTATTGTTCACTTCAGCCCATTTACATAATCTATCATGAATAATATTTGAGAAAATTTTATACAATACATTAACAAGTGAAATGCCTCTATAGTTGGATGGACAGCCCTTATCTCCTGATTTATAAACTGGCACAATAATACTACTTCTCCAAGAATCCGGAAAATTTCCAGAATCAAAAATTACATTGAATAATTTACAAAGAATTGGAGCAATATCGAAACATGTTTGTTTGTAAAATTCAGAAGGCAAGCCATCTGTACCTTGTGATTTTCCAACCTTTAAAGTGCGTATACTTCTGATTATTTCCTCTATTGAAATTTTTATATTCAATATAGTGTTTTGCCCGACAGAAATATCGAGATCTTTAAGAAAATTATCGAGCCTCGGTTGATTTGGCTTATGTAACAAATCATTGAAATGGTCTCTCCATTTACTAAGATCAATTTCAACCATTTCCTCAGCTTTCCTTGATTTATTTTTCAACAATGACCAAAACTTTTTAGCATTTTTAACAGATGAGATCAGAATTTGCCTATTTTCTTTTTGAAAATTCATTTTTTTAGATTTACAGACCGATTTGAAAGCACTGCGTTTGTTGACATATATACGGTAATTTTCGTCGGAGCTATTATGACGAAATTTTCTAAGTTCAACGTACTTCAATTGTTTTGCTGTTTGGCACTCCTCATCCCACCATGGTTGGTTATCGTGTGATATCTTATCAGGTTTACTTTTTCTTATCTGCATACGAGAAGCCGATTTGTGAAAAAAATCAACTATAGAAGAAACTGCATAATTAACATCTAAACAATTCGAATTGACAATTTTATCGACAATCATATGAATATTATTTGAGAAATGATCAAAGAATGATTCCTTAAAATCATCATTCCATTTAAATATGGGAAAATCACTAGAACAGTCCAGTTTTTTTACTTGTCTAACAGCATGTCTACATTCCTTTGGTGTAAATTCTAAAATTGCAGATATTGGTAAATGATCAGAATCGTCCTTATTAATAACTGAAAATCGTTTTATAAACTTGAACAAATCTGTTGAAGCAATATGATAGTCAACGACACTTGCGCCGTTATAAGTAAGACATGTAAAGTTTCCACATGTATCGTCAAAAATTCGCCCATTCAGAATATGTATGTTAAATATACAACATAGATCAACCAATGACCTACCAAATGAATTATATGTTTCTGAATCCTTATTAACATCAAGCTCTAAAAAGGAAATTATTCACACATCTAAATATATTTATTTCGCAAACAAAATGAGAAACTAAAAAAAAAGAAACAAACAAAACTTTATTTAATCCTAATATTGAAGCCACCGTATCCCGTGACTATTGTTTTACATATGTATCGATCTTTGTTAACCTATGTGTGTTTTGTACTATGTATAGTAAAATATGTAGCTAGAAAAACGGTAAATATTTAAAGCTTTTTTGGAATTTAATGGTAATGGTAATGGCTTACCGAGGCTGGACACTTACATTTTGCGTGTTATCCACTGAGCTATTTGTTCAAGACAAACAGCGCAAAAACGGCCTTTTTAGTAAACAATCTACATTTTTTTATCTCTTTTACTTTTGCGACAAAAAAGAAAGAGGCTTATACATAATTTGATGTAATTTTCGTTTTTAATAATTACCAATAGGTATTTTTAGCGTTTTTTTACAAGCTTTTCGGTTAAGTAAAGGAATTGAAATTATCTTCGTGCTGTTCTAATTTATTGTTCTAAAACCTGTTTAATTCGATCAATGTCTATCCCTGCGGAGGGGATACATTATGAAAAAGGGGAAACAACTTCTTATATTTCATAAAAGAACAACAACAACAACAATTCCTTACTCCTCCTTCCTCTCCGTTTTCCTTCGTCTCGAGTTCTTTCTTCATTTTGTCGTCTGTTGGAATCGTCTGCTCTGCTTCTATAGTTGACATGGTTTAATCCTAGTTAATTTTTAGCACATGTTTCTTTGCCATTGCGTTGATTTTGATCGGTTTATTACGGTTTACACCGTTTTCGACTGATGTAGTCATATTGAGCGGCTGGAGCACCTAACCACGGATTCCTATTGTTTCGTATACCAGTATTACAACAACACCCTTACCCAGCCTCCAGCTGCTCCATCACATAGGTTCGCGATATCAAACCATTGATGGACGACATTTTTGCCTGAAAGGGTATTTGCCGCGGCCGAGTATCGAACCCGGGACCTCTCGAACGAGAGGCAGGTGCGTTAAAACTGCGCTAAGGTTAGGATTGCCGTTACGTTTTAATAAACCGTCGGTGCTGATATAAAATGTCGTAACTACGGCTTTACTGAAGCCGTGGTTACGAGATTTATAACAACACCCACGAAATATTGTTTGTCCGATATTGCGTCATTGTTAACTGGATAAAATCGTTCCCCATTGTGTTCAAACTTTTAGCTCTCTGCGCGAAAAAGGCATTTTCCAGTCCACTGGACCAAGGCTAAATAACTTTATCGAAATTTCATGTGCAATTTTGGCATCTCTACCAAATCTGCCGTTATCTACCTCTATATAAATGCTTCCCTCAGGCAGATTGCGCAGACTGTCTCTGGTCGAAACATTTCGCACTTTGATTCTCTCTGAATCTAGAATGATTAATCTACCATCCCGTGAAAGAATGTTTGAAATCCGACCTCTGGTTGATCTATGTTGGACCGAATCCTTTTTTTCAAATATTTGTTTTACAGAGTTCCAAGATGATCTTTTCGCGTGACAGGTCATAAATGTAAAATATATAGAAGGATAAACAGAAATCTTTTTCATGCACTGCCAAATTATCTAACATTAAAACTTCATCTGAGACATCAGAAATATATTATTGAAGTATAAAATCTGATAGACTTTTCATATTGTTACAGATGTTTGGACCATGTTTTGTAATATCTATTGTAAATAATCTTGCCATCTGTTTTAATGGTTTCCTTCTTTGCCTTTATAAGACCCATAATAATAGCAGGTACGCATATCTGTAGAACCTCCAAATACACACTGACAAAAACTAGATACTTCTTAAAAAGGTAAGATTTATTATATGCTTAGTTGAAAGAAGATTTAAGTTATTTAGTTTAGTTATTCTTTTTATTTAAGAAAGGGAACCGTAATAGTTTCGCAACATATCGGAACTTAAAATCGTACACAATGTTGACCGGGGTTCCCTAAGGAAACTCATTAGGAAACCTAGATAGACATTGTTATGGTTCAATACTTCTTAAATGGTGCGGAACTAGTACGGGTCCACTACTTTAAATGACATTTCCTCAATTATAAGATAAAAAAGTCGTCCAAGCATAATAAGCAAAACTGAAAAATGGATAGATTTCTGTAACTTAACTTTTGTTAAAGAACGCTGTTGAGAGAAATTCTTTTTTTTTTAAAAAAAAATACCACAATAACTCTATTACAACCGCGGAGTACTGTAAGAACAATCACATTTCTATTAGAAGGGGTGGGATTTATTATAGGATACATATGTAATGACGTCAAAAGACGACCAAAGCCATCAAATGCAAGCGGTTTACTATGACTGCAAAACCGAGATGAAATTTGAAGTTGATTCGTGAATGAATATAATTTTCCATAGTGAAGGAGTCAGCATTACAGGCCTTATGAAAAATCTAGGGTATTGGTCTAGTACACTCAGAATATAAGAGAAAAACTAAAAGAAAATTCTTTTAAGCATTGATACAAAAGCTTGGAATTTATTTGGGAACGAGGTTTATTGACTCATCGTTGAACTTAAGTAAACTCTCAGTAGTTCGCACGCTGGTGGTTCATATGTATGTGTTCGTTCGTATACATTCTTTAGTCCCATTTTCCCCCTTCTAAAACTTTGTAAGAAAGTTCCGTGCTATTCGCACGTCGGCCGTTCGTAGTTTGTAGCTCGTGTCAAGTCTAGAGAGATCGTTTATGACACAAATTGATAAGTTTAATTCGCAGATGTAAAATTGTTAATAATTGCCCAAGGTGTCACAATCAGACATCTTTCTTGATTTAAACACCAATTGATCGATAGGCTACTGATCGATTGCTGTTTTGTACCCTTATTAAGACGCCTTGTTTGACTTGTAAATTTGGCGGGTTAATCTTTTAAAGATTTCAATCAGCAACCGCGAAACGAATCTCACCTAACGATCTCATACCAATCTCATATGAATGAATGTGCAAATGTTTGTAGGCTTGATTGTCAACTTGTCGTCTACACAGCTACATTGTACTGCCGAGACTTCGTCATCCACTGAGTGAGCACTCAGTGTGATTTGATCCAAAGGGAAACGCCCTGATGGAGTTAAAAACTGACGTGTAAATAAATGAATAAATACTACGTTATTTTGGTCTTAAATATAAAATTAAGACAAGATGAGCATTGTTCAATTGGTATTTAGCTTCAAAACCCTTTTACAAATGATCTTGTTGAAAATTATATTCGAATAATCAAAACCAAAACAGAGGGTACCTAAAGACCAAGTCCGATTCCGATTCATCAAGAAGCTACTGACGGCTTGAGTTTGGTTGGTTCGTACTACGTTTAGTTCATATAAATTGTCCCAGTCCCTTGAGCTAGATCTATAAACTTTCGGGAGTTTTGTAATTGTAGAATTCATCATTTGGTGTGGGTTGTGGTTTTAAGAGCCTTCAAGTTTTCCGGAAATGTCTAAAAATTATTGATTTAGGCGTCTGAACAGGTTTAGAGCATTGGGTTCTATTATATTGTTTGCGGTAATTAAAAAAAGAAAAAAAAAAGAGAGAAAAAAGAATCAGATCCGTTGAAGACATGCATGTTTTTGGCGCCTAAAATTTCGATATTTGGAAAGTACAAATACTCTACTTTAAAAATCCCAATAAAAGCTAGGTTGTTTTTGAACAAAAAGTCGAATTTTGTGATGACCGTCGTGGTCGGTGTAGGCTGAGGTGTTTGAAGCACGGCAAACTTTAACCTTGGCCACACAGTTAAAGCATCGCGAAATTGACAAGTTAGATTAGTTAGGTATTAGTTTGGATAGATTTAATTAATACTAGATACTTTTCTTATTTTGTTTCTATGCGGACATATTCTTTGACTACGTAATTGCAAAATAAAAACAACAAACAACAACAACAACAACAAAAAATGCAATAATTTGATCGATTTGATTGAAATGTTGAACATTTCACACGATTCGAAGTGTTTTTTTTTTTAATAATTTCAGGGCGTTTTGTGTAATGAAGTGAGTGTCTGTAATAAATGCAAGGAGAGCTATGCGACCGATTTTAAATAGTTTTGATCGAGATGAGTGTCAATATCATGACGTGATTAACTATATCTCTCTTTTTTTTTATAAAATACATTATTTTGAAACTTGACATTCAGGATCACTATCATAAGAGCAATCCATAGTATTAAGAGAGATAACTCTTAAACCAAATTTGAAAAGATTATGCCATTTTTACGTGTTTTCTTCACTACTCAGCTCATTCTGTCGATTGAAACTTTCACTTGCAACGATACTGTTTATGACTCTTACCATTTCATATTCTTACAAAGTTGGTTTGATCGAATGATTTAATAAAAAGTGTTCGTGTATAAGGTAAGAAAAATGACGGCACTAATTGAAAATGTTAATTAATCAATTCCCTTAAAAATATGTTTGGTTCCTCAATCAGTTTGAAAATCATTCTCTGGTAGCTTCAAGTTTCAGTGATGTCGGAAATGCCAGACCAGTTAAGAAAATATATGTTCAAAAGAAAAAACAGCATACATTGCTTTGAGATTTTCTGGCTCAGAATCTAAATTCATGTGTGTTTTAATTGTTAAATGAAATGCGAAATCCAGCCCTGCGATAACAATCACGAAACTATCGGTCACGAACGTCTAAGTAGTGTTTCCCTCCTTTGAACGTACATATACGTGATGTACATAATCGTGATATTCGCGTATTCAAGCAGTAAATAAGTTTTCTGGATTCACACCTTTATGAAATCGTCAAATACTCTCTTCATATCTTATAATTAATATTATAGGGTTAATACACATTTTGGAGGGCTTTAACATTTGCAGAGACCCAAAAAGTGGTCTCTGCAAATGTAAACGCCCTCAAATAGGTGAATTGACGCTATTATTGCATAAAAAGATAGATTAAAGTATAAATTCAAACAGAAATCGCGAACTAATTTCATAGAAACGATATAAAACTAGTTACAAAATTTCTGATATCCCGGAACAATTGTATCATGCATTACACCGTCCATTGTGTTTATACCGACGTGGCTTATGACGTCATACAATTTAACGCGGGAATTGGAGCAACGTCTTAAGGCATGCTCTTTGATAATATTGGACATGAATAATTTTCAAGCATTTTACTAATCAATGCGTACAGTCTTCTAGATCATTTTATTGTTGTCTTTTTAATAGAATTCATAAGCATCCTTTTTGACAAACTTATATTGCAGAAAAAAATATTAGAATCATTGAAATTATTTAAAATTTATAAGTCGCGAATATTTAAGTTTAAAAAACGGGCGTTAACGGCACGTGAATTTACTTATTAATTCACGGTTTCTCCCGTTGACGCCCAGGTTTTGTCCGTTAATGTATGCCTTTAACTACCCGAAAACGTACATTTCATGCAATAATATGGATTAAATGTGTATAGATTTGTTAATCAGGAACATTTTCTACAGGACTACCTCTTGTGGAAGCCTACTATATAGCTGCGTACTCAAGTCTGTTTTCATTTAGATTTTTAACTAAACAGAATGCATCAAAATTGATGTGAACAACGAAAACTAAATAATTCCGAACCAATTACGTCCATTATTGCTTATTCATTTAAACTCAGGCGAAATGATTATAAAAACTTTCTTCCAAAGATAATAGATATTTTCCAGTCATTCAATTAAATGCGATCGTTTTTCTTTAACCGATCATGGTTGTCGATGGCTTACATATTTAACAAACATTCTCACTATGAAGGGGTCGTCGCATTTATAGATGTTATTTTTTTCTTTCAGAATGAAGACAGCCATTCTTTTCATAGCCTTGGTGCTGTTTGCTGCTCTGAATATGACACGAGGAGAGTCAGGGCTTAGTGCAGAGGTCGAATCGCTTGGTGACCTAAGCGATGTTAACATCAGAATAGCAAGACGCGCCTACACAAGGAAGATTCAGAATTTGGATGGCGCAGTAAGGAAAAAGAAAAGTTTGGGTACATCTCGTTATCGTCCCGGTGGAAAGCCAGGAACAGGGAAGAAAGGGAAATAAAGGAGACAGAGTCTGAATCGGTACCACAGACATGGTGTTTAAGTAGAATAAAATATTGATATTTTAACCTAACGGGAAAAATCTGTTTATTTTGGGTTCTCATTGGAATAGTCTCGTTGAGACGATTCTAATGAGTACCAACAATAAAGGGTTTCATTAAGAAATAGCAAACAAAGATTTTTTTCTCCCCCTCTTATATCCAGCGCTGATTTAAGGTAACTGCGGACACATAGAGGGCCATTTTAGGTCCAAATTTTAAATTGTCTGCAAATCTTGCATAATGCTATAAAACTGAACTTTGAAATACCCGCTTTTTGATTCTGTTAATTTTAAGCAATATAAATTATGTAATCCTGCCAAATAATGAAATAAACCGTCACATATCTATTAAAAGAACAGATTCCACTGAAAAAAGAAAGCTTGTCATTTTATTTCATTCTATTAAAAAGGCTCATGATAGAACACCAAAACATTATTATTTATATTGTATTTTACAAAGTTCATTCATAAACATTAAAAAAATATAAAAAAAATCCACGTATCTTCATTATGATAGTTGCGTTTGATACTGATATCATTCGAAATAGCGGAATTGAAAATTAGTAAAACAATTTATGAAAGTATCGCAATTCTTTTCTTTTGATTACAGTCATGCACTTAATTTCTTTAATGCATTCCGTTAGATTAAAGAGATTTTGCAACTAGACTATGAGCCAGTATACACCCCCTCCCCACAGGGGGAATTTTTGGGACAATGGTTTTTGAAAGCCCAATGTCTACAGACTATATTCTGAAAGTCTGCAACTTGGCGGTTGGGGCTTTTAGGAATTATTGAGGTCAAAGGTTAACAAGTGCAATTTTTCAATCGAAGAATAGACGAGCCGGATTTGAAATGGTATATTCAATTATCTTTTCATGAAATTGAGCAGGAAATGGTTCTAGATGTATCACTAAATATTTTTCTGCATGGAAATTTCATCTTAAGGTAACTTTATGACATTTTTTTCGAAATCAAAGTACAGAAAATACTGAAATCGGTCCATATATGAGAAATTAAACCATAGACGATAGGCCATTCTAGACCAATGGAGGATTTTTTCCTAATATTTTCCCATCAACTTAAATGAAAATTTGTCTAAAGGTAATTTTTATCATTTGCCATTTGATTACTTTTGCATTTGTTGGTTTTAAAGATTAAGTCAGCTAGTGCAATTAAATGAATATCATATATTTACCTAGATAAATTGATAGGAAAACTTACTTTTTGTAAAGTTTCTGCAAATGAAATACATTTTGAGGCAACTTTCACAACTAAATATTATTGAAAGTATCAATTGTGGTAGATTTAAGAGTAAAGTTCATCTTCACAGATTTAATCAAAGAACTGAAATGACTGTATATCTTTGCTTATATACGTGTTCAAACATAGGAAATACTATTCTTAAAAGTGGAGCATCCCTTTTCCTTTCTTTTATATCTTGTGTTCCTTGTAAAAGTTGATGCTGGTGTCATATTGTTCCACTGTAGTTGTGCTTCATGTTAGTTTAGGTATAGATCTAAAAAGCATTATTAATTGTACTTTTAGGCACTTTTATGCACAACGAAAGTATTAATTAAATGGGACAATAGCTATATTTTGTGTATTTTTGTTTGCATATAGCACTTAATTACAGTTTCTTATTACAATAATAACTCATTGTCATTTAAATATTGAATTGTTTAAGCTTTAAAGAACATAAGTATTACTTTTTTATAAGTCAAAGTACCGAAAGTACTGAATGTCAAAGATAATAAAGAGACAAAATTTATGTCTCCAAAGAGTGTCAATTCCATATTTCTTTATTGTTTAACAACAGTTATCACACTTGTGTGAGTCTAGAAGGGAACCATCGGGTCATAGGCTTTCTTGAATGTAAAATGGACTCCTTTCTTACTAACTCTTCATCCACTTGATTACTTATCTTTTTCCAACCTTAATGGAAAAAAGCTATTTCCAATGGATATTTCCATTGTAATATTTTCCAAACTTATTTCTGATGTACTGAATGCTATTTTCTTTCTCGAAATTGATTTTTGTACAAACATTTCATCAGAAAATTCATATTTTGTTTCAGTGTCTTAAGGCATATTGCCCATATTTTTGGAAGATGACCACCCTTTACTGCAGATGAAAATCTAGGGGCCTGGTTCGTCCAATAAATTGCAAAGCTAGACTGAATACTTACTGCCCTCATTTCATCATCATTATCATCATTATGCAAATATAAGCTTATATAAAACCTTTTTGAAACTTTTTCATAAAAATAATCATTTATCTTAATGAAAATAATAATAGCATGAGCAATGAATTAATACCATTGGTACTTATCACAGAGTTTACAAACAATGTAATTAAAAAGTCACATGTTTTCCTTAAAGTTTATGTGCAGAAAGCTTTTTTTAGTAATGGCTCTTTGAAGACTTTTGTTTACAATCCTTTTCACATGCTTTGTGTGTGGACATCAACACTGTAAGCATAAGGTATGGATCTATTACTTACATTGCACACCATACATCCCAATTTACGCTTCAAACTAGCAAAGATATTTATTAATTTGATGAGATGAGCATAAACATTTTCAGTTATATATATTTAAGGCTTTTCGTACATTAAAAAACATCTTCAAATAAATCTAAAACTCTTACTTTAAGACTTATAGAATAAATATATAATGTTCTAGTATATGATGACAAGATGTTGCTTTTCAATTTTTAACCAAATTAGAATAGGGCCATGATAGTCTGGGGTTTGACTAACTCCAAATGAAAATTGTTTGGCCTGCCCACTCTCTCTTCTTGCCAGTTTTTAAATGGAAAATACTATTAAAAGGTCTATTAAAGTACAATAAAGCTCTCTTCCAGGATGTCCACCAATGACTTGAATTTAACATAAGTGTTTGTTGACTGTTTCTTACTATTTTTGTTAATATCACTTATATGTATATAAATATGGGTTATACTTAGTGCTGATTAGTAATCACTTTAATTTTGATAAAATTATCTTAGGTTATGTTGCAATGCTGTTGATATTATGCAACTGATGAAACAAAATTCTTGTTAAAATAGAATTTTATTTTTTTACCCTTTTGACTCATTATTCTCACAAGAGGATTTTTTTTGATTTTCAATTCCCCTGACCTTTCCATCAAAATTTTAATGCTCATGTCTCTTGATATTTGATTAAACTTAAATTTCATTTCATCTGTAATTCTAACGTCCTTTTAACAATGTTGCAGGCTTAAAACAAACATGTAGTTCTATGGAAACAAAGAAAAGCTTTGGAAAAGAGATGGTTATAGAAACTTTAGATATATCTTTTTCTCTTAGACCAAGGAAAATTCATTGACCATATTTCAATATCATTTTACAAACCACTCTTATAAAAGAGTGTGTGTTTGAATTAGCCTTACGCAATATCAACTGGTATTGGTTATAATATTAACAGATTGAATGGTTTGCGATTGAACATGCATTAATATATCAATGTAGATGTTATGCCCATTTTGTGTATGAAAACCAATCATAAAATGCAATCAATTATTGAGAAAAACTAATGTAAGCAATACTAAATATTGCACATTTGAAAGATTCGAATTATTCAAAAGCATAACAATGCTAAGTTAATTTGAATGAATTTGAAAATAAATACCTGTTTATATTGTGTCAAAACCAAAGTGATAAAAGGTCATATTTTGGTACTTTCAGTGCTTTGATTAGCTAATATTAACAAATACGGCTTGAACCCTTTTTGTTACTGTGTTTTAAATTGAATAATTACATTCTGAACATGATCATTCCAAATAAAAGCATCTAATGACAATAAGTGTTACTCATATATTAGTATAGTTATGACACTGCCATTCTCAGGCAATTATATAATGGAAAAAGTGAACACATTTAAGCGAGCAATGTTAAAAAAACTTTGTTTATATGTGTTAAGGTATCCTTCATTATATATAGACTAATATAAATATTGGAACAGGAAGCAGAAAAAAAACCTTTTAAATAATTTAAAAATCCATATAAGCAAAAAATGTTGGTTTTCAGTACTTTCAGTGCTTCGATTTGCTAAGAATAAACCTGATATGTGCTCAAATGCGTTGAGTCTTTTCCTTTTCATTTACCTATAAGAATTATGCCATTCAAAATATAATGAACACCATATAACAAGCATATATTGACAATTCGTGAAATATGAATAATAGTATAGTTATACCTTGGCATGCTGATGTCATGGCTTTAATCAGTTTTGAACAAAATCCAAACAAGAAATATCTGATCATTTTTGCTTGTATGCTTCAAGGTATCCTCTAGCATACTTAGGATAAACGATCATACAAATGAACCAATCTAAATTTGATATAAAAATTTTAAGACATTGTTTATTTTATGTCTTGGAGGAAATAGTCAGAATTTCTACTCTGACTCTGTAAAAGAGTCTTCTTGTAACTAGTTTGGTGAATGAATAAGCATCTTGTGAAGCGAAACATTGTTTTAAGTAAAGGTAGATGACCCGTAATAGTTCCACAACTCTTCGACAATCATAAACTCTAACAGTGTTAACCGAGGTTTAATGATTTCATTTGGAAACCCCGGTTAACATTGTGAAGGTCCTCCTAAATCACTCACCTGAATGAACTGTCTAAAATTTTTAAGTTGGAATGCGGAGCAATTCCAACTTAGATTTAACAAAACCGCAAAATGAACACAAGATAATTTCATTTCGGGTTTCTTGAGAACACATATCACGTGAACAGGATGTGAATACACTTCGACCTATTTTGTATATCTCAACTTGACAAAGACATACAGTTTATTTCATCAAGAAGTAATAATGCTGTACAATTACACAACTATCACTTCGTGTTTATTATTAACACGATAATTTATGTTTTAAACGGCATTTATTGAAAGTTGCCTACGAATATATTAGTATCACATGTTTGCATTACTATATTTGGAAATCATGTGATAAGTCAAGTCCAATCAGGTCAGCAATTGACAATTAGCACTAGCCAATCACGTGATCTGCTTATTTAGTAAGGTCGCGACCTGTTTTTCGTAGAATTATGTTATAGCTTCTTTTAAAGGTATAGTTTCTCTTTCTGAACGACCTTATTACAAATTTAACTTTTGACAAGGTGTTATATTGTAAATTTCTGTGTAAGCTACGAAATAAATACCATTTTTAAAGTGATGATACACTTTTAAAGTTAATATATATTTTTGCAACATATTGTCATTGGATGAGTATTGGGTTTTTACAATAAAACATTCATGTAGATAACTGCAATATGACGGAAAACAAACGACAATATGTTGCAAAAATATATATTAACTTTAAAAGTGTATCATCACTTTAAAAATGGTATTTATTTCGTAGCTTACACAGAAATTTACAATATAACACCTTGTCAAAAGTTAAATTTGTAATAAGGTCGTTCAGAAAGAGAAACTATACCTTTAAAAGAAGCTATAACATAATTCTACGAAAAACAGGTCGCGACCTTACTAAATAAGCAGATCACGTGATTGGCTAGTGCTAATTGTCAATTGCTGACCTGATTGGACTTGACATATCACATGATTTCCAAATATAGTAATGCAAACATGTGATACTAATATATTCGTAGGCAACTTTCAATAAATGCCGTTTAAAACATAAATTATCGTGTTAATAATAAACACGAAGTGATAGTTGTGTAATTGTACAGCATTATTACTTCTTGATGAAATAAACTGTATGTCTTTGTCAAGTTGAGATATACAAAATAGGTCGAAGTGTATTCACATCCTGTTCACGTGATATGTGTTCTCAAGAAACCCGAAATGAAATTATCTTGTGTTCATTTTGCGGTTTTGTTAAATCTAAGTTGGAATTGCTCCGCATTCCAACTTAAAAATTTTAGACAGTTCATTCAGGTGAGTGATTTAGGAGGACCTTCACAATGTTAACCGGGGTTTCCAAATGAAATCATTAAACCTCGGTTAACACTGTTAGAGTTTATGATTGTCGAAGAGTTGTGGAACTATTACGGGTCATCTACCTTTACTTAAAACAATGTTTCGCTTCACAAGATGCTTATTCATTCACCAAACTAGTTACAAGAAGACTCTTTTACAGAGTCAGAGTAGAAATTCTGACTATTTCCTCCAAGACATAAAATAAACAATGTCTTAAAATTTTTATATCAAATTTAGATTGGTTCATTTGTATGATCGTTTATCCTAAGTATGCTAGAGGATACCTTGAAGCATACAAGCAAAAATGATCAGATATTTCTTGTTTGGATTTTGTTCAAAACTGATTAAAGCCATGACATCAGCATGCCAAGGTATAACTATACTATTATTCATATTTCACGAATTGTCAATATATGCTTGTTATATGGTGTTCATTATATTTTGAATGGCATAATTCTTATAGGTAAATGAAAAGGAAAAGACTCAACGCATTTGAGCACATATCAGGTTTATTCTTAGCAAATCGAAGCACTGAAAGTACTGAAAACCAACATTTTTTGCTTATATGGATTTTTAAATTATTTAAAAGGTTTTTTTTCTGCTTCCTGTTCCAATATTTATATTAGTCTATATATAATGAAGGATACCTTAACACATATAAACAAAGTTTTTTTTAACATTGCTCGCTTAAATGTGTTCACTTTTTCCATTATATAATTGCCTGAGAATGGCAGTGTAATAACTATACTAATATATGAGTAACACTTATTGTCATTAGATGCTTTTATTTGGAATGATCATGTTCAGAATGTAATTATTCAATTTAAAACACAGTAACAAAAAGGGTTCAAGCCGTATTTGTTAATATTAGCTAATCAAAGCACTGAAAGTACCAAAATATGACCTTTTATCACTTTGGTTTTGACACAATATAAACAGGTATTTATTTTCAAATTCATTCAAATTAACTTAGCATTGTTATGCTTTTGAATAATTCGAATCTTTCAAATGTGCAATATTTAGTATTGCTTACATTAGTTTTTCTCAATAATTGATTGCATTTTATGATTGGTTTTCATACACAAAATGGGCATAACATCTACATTGATATATTAATGCATGTTCAATCGCAAACCATTCAATCTGTTAATATTATAACCAATACCAGTTGATATTGCGTAAGGCTAATTCAAACACACACTCTTTTATAAGAGTGGTTTGTAAAATGATATTGAAATATGGTCAATGAATTTTCCTTGGTCTAAGAGAAAAAGATATATCTAAAGTTTCTATAACCATCTCTTTTCCAAAGCTTTTCTTTGTTTCCATAGAACTACATGTTTGTTTTAAGCCTGCAACATTGTTAAAAGGACGTTAGAATTACAGATGAAATGAAATTTAAGTTTAATCAAATATCAAGAGACATGAGCATTAAAATTTTGATGGAAAGGTCAGGGGAATTGAAAATCAAAAAAAATCCTCTTGTGAGAATAATGAGTCAAAAGGGTAAAAAAATAAAATTCTATTTTAACAAGAATTTTGTTTCATCAGTTGCATAATATCAACAGCATTGCAACATAACCTAAGATAATTTTATCAAAATTAAAGTGATTACTAATCAGCACTAAGTATAACCCATATTTATATACATATAAGTGATATTAACAAAAATAGTAAGAAACAGTTAACAAACACTTATGTTAAATTCAAGTCATTGGTGGACATCCTGGAAGAGAGCTTTATTGTACTTTAATAGACCTTTTAATAGTATTTTCCATTTAAAAACTGGCAAGAAGAGAGAGTGGGCAGGCCAAACAATTTTCATTTGGAGTTAGTCAAACCCCAGACTATCATGGCCCTATTCTAATTTGGTTAAAAATTGAAAAGCAACATCTTGTCATCATATACTAGAACATTATATATTTATTCTATAAGTCTTAAAGTAAGAGTTTTAGATTTATTTGAAGATGTTTTTTAATGTACGAAAAGCCTTAAATATATATAACTGAAAATGTTTATGCTCATCTCATCAAATTAATAAATATCTTTGCTAGTTTGAAGCGTAAATTGGGATGTATGGTGTGCAATGTAAGTAATAGATCCATACCTTATGCTTACAGTGTTGATGTCCGCACACAAAGCATGTGAAAAGGATTGTAAACAAAAGTCTTCAAAGAGCCATTACTAAAAAAAGCTTTCTGCACATAAACTTTAAGGAAAACATGTGACTTTTTAATTACATTGTTTGTAAACTCTGTGATAAGTACCAATGGTATTAATTCATTGCTCATGCTATTATTATTTTCATTAAGATAAATGATTATTTTTATGAAAAAGTTTCAAAAAGGTTTTATATAAGCTTATATTTGCATAATGATGATAATGATGATGAAATGAGGGCAGTAAGTATTCAGTCTAGCTTTGCAATTTATTGGACGAACCAGGCCCCTAGATTTTCATCTGCAGTAAAGGGTGGTCATCTTCCAAAAATATGGGCAATATGCCTTAAGACACTGAAACAAAATATGAATTTTCTGATGAAATGTTTGTACAAAAATCAATTTCGAGAAAGAAAATAGCATTCAGTACATCAGAAATAAGTTTGGAAAATATTACAATGGAAATATCCATTGGAAATAGCTTTTTTCCATTAAGGTTGGAAAAAGATAAGTAATCAAGTGGATGAAGAGTTAGTAAGAAAGGAGTCCATTTTACATTCAAGAAAGCCCATGACCCGATGGTTCCCTTCTAGACTCACACAAGTGTGATAACTGTTGTTAAACAATAAAGAAATATGGAATTGACACTCTTTGGAGACATAAATTTTGTCTCTTTATTATCTTTGACATTCAGTACTTTCGGTACTTTGACTTATAAAAAAGTAATACTTATGTTCTTTAAAGCTTAAACAATTCAATATTTAAATGACAATGAGTTATTATTGTAATAAGAAACTGTAATTAAGTGCTATATGCAAACAAAAATACACAAAATATAGCTATTGTCCCATTTAATTAATACTTTCGTTGTGCATAAAAGTGCCTAAAAGTACAATTAATAATGCTTTTTAGATCTATACCTAAACTAACATGAAGCACAACTACAGTGGAACAATATGACACCAGCATCAACTTTTACAAGGAACACAAGATATAAAAGAAAGGAAAAGGGATGCTCCACTTTTAAGAATAGTATTTCCTATGTTTGAACACGTATATAAGCAAAGATATACAGTCATTTCAGTTCTTTGATTAAATCTGTGAAGATGAACTTTACTCTTAAATCTACCACAATTGATACTTTCAATAATATTTAGTTGTGAAAGTTGCCTCAAAATGTATTTCATTTGCAGAAACTTTACAAAAAGTAAGTTTTCCTATCAATTTATCTAGGTAAATATATGATATTCATTTAATTGCACTAGCTGACTTAATCTTTAAAACCAACAAATGCAAAAGTAATCAAATGGCAAATGATAAAAATTACCTTTAGACAAATTTTCATTTAAGTTGATGGGAAAATATTAGGAAAAAATCCTCCATTGGTCTAGAATGGCCTATCGTCTATGGTTTAATTTCTCATATATGGACCGATTTCAGTATTTTCTGTACTTTGATTTCGAAAAAATTGTCATAAAGTTACCTTAAGATGAAATTTCCATGCAGAAAAATATTTAGTGATACATCTAGAACCATTTCCTGCTCAATTTCATGAAAAGATAATTGAATATACCATTTCAAATCCGGCTCGTCTATTCTTCGATTGAAAAATTGCACTTGTTAACCTTTGACCTCAATAATTCCTAAAAGCCCCAACCGCCAAGTTGCAGACTTTCAGAATATAGTCTGTAGACATTGGGCTTTCAAAAACCATTGTCCCAAAAATTCCCCCTGTGGGGAGGGGGTGTATACTGGCTCATAGTCTAGTTGCAAAATCTCTTTAATCTAACGGAATGCATTAAAGAAATTAAGTGCATGACTGTAATCAAAAGAAAAGAATTGCGATACTTTCATAAATTGTTTTACTAATTTTCAATTCCGCTATTTCGAATGATATCAGTATCAAACGCAACTATCATAATGAAGATACGTGGATTTTTTTTATATTTTTTTAATGTTTATGAAAGAACTTTGTAAAATACAATATAAATAATAATGTTTTGGTGTTCTATCATGAGCCTTTTTAATAGAATGAAATAAAATGACAAGCTTTCTTTTTTCAGTGGAATCTGTTCTTTTAATAGATATGTGACGGTTTATTTCATTATTTGGCAGGATTACATAATTTATATTGCTTAAAATTAACAGAATCAAAAAGCGGGTATTTCAAAGTTCAGTTTTATAGCATTATGCAAGATTTGCAGACAATTTAAAATTTGGACCTAAAATGGCCCTCTATGTGTCCGCAGTTACCTTAAATCAGCGCTGGATATAAGAGGGGGAGAAAAAAATCTTTGTTTGCTATTTCTTAATGAAACCCTTTATTGTTGGTACTCATTAGAATCGTCTCAACGAGACTATTCCAATGAGAACCCAAAATAAACAGATTTTTCCCGTTAGGTTAAAATATCAATATTTTATTCTACTTAAACACCATGTCTGTGGTACCGATTCAGACTCTGTCTCCTTTATTTCCCTTTCTTCCCTGTTCCTGGCTTTCCACCGGGACGATAACGAGATGTACCCAAACTTTTCTTTTTCCTTACTGCGCCATCCAAATTCTGAATCTTCCTTGTGTAGGCGCGTCTTGCTATTCTGATGTTAACATCGCTTAGGTCACCAAGCGATTCGACCTCTGCACTAAGCCCTGACTCTCCTCGTGTCATATTCAGAGCAGCAAACAGCACCAAGGCTATGAAAAGAATGGCTGTCTTCATTCTGAAAGAAAAAAATAACATCTATAAATGCGACGACCCCTTCATAGTGAGAATGTTTGTTAAATATGTAAGCCATCGACAACCATGATCGGTTAAAGAAAAACGATCGCATTTAATTGAATGACTGGAAAATATCTATTATCTTTGGAAGAAAGTTTTTATAATCATTTCGCCTGAGTTTAAATGAATAAGCAATAATGGACGTAATTGGTTCGGAATTATTTAGTTTTCGTTGTTCACATCAATTTTGATGCATTCTGTTTAGTTAAAAATCTAAATGAAAACAGACTTGAGTACGCAGCTATATAGTAGGCTTCCACAAGAGGTAGTCCTATAGAAAATGTTCCTGATTAACAAATCTATACACATTTAATCCATATTATTGCATGAAATGTACGTTTTCGGGTAGTTAAAGGCATACATTAACGGACAAAACCTGGGCGTCAACGGGAGAAACCGTGAATTAATAAGTAAATTCACGTGCCGTTAACGCCCGGTTTTTAAACTTAAATATTCGCGACTTATAAATTTTAAATAATTTCAATGATTCTAATATTTTTTTCTGCAATATAAGTTTGTCAAAAAGGATGCTTATGAATTCTATTAAAAAGACAACAATAAAATGATCTAGAAGACTGTACGCATTGATTAGTAAAATGCTTGAAAATTATTCATGTCCAATATTATCAAAGAGCATGCCTTAAGACGTTGCTCCAATTCCCGCGTTAAATTGTATGACGTCATAAGCCACGTCGGTATAAACACAATGGACGGTGTAATGCATGATACAATTGTTCCGGGATATCAGAAATTTTGTAACTAGTTTTATATCGTTTCTATGAAATTAGTTCGCGATTTCTGTTTGAATTTATACTTTAATCTATCTTTTTATGCAATAATAGCGTCAATTCACCTATTTGAGGGCGTTTACATTTGC
Organism: Fragum whitleyi; assembly: GCA_948146395.1. Lineage (NCBI taxonomy): Eukaryota > Metazoa > Mollusca > Bivalvia > Cardiida > Cardiidae > Fragum > Fragum whitleyi. The sequence goes on from OX411557.1 coordinate 18,729,284, forward strand.
AGAGACCACTTTTTGGGTCTCTGCAAATGTTAAAGCCCTCCAAAATGTGTATTAACCCTATAATATTAATTATAAGATATGAAGAGAGTATTTGACGATTTCATAAAGGTGTGAATCCAGAAAACTTATTTACTGCTTGAATACGCGAATATCACGATTATGTACATCACGTATATGTACGTTCAAAGGAGGGAAACACTACTTAGACGTTCGTGACCGATAGTTTCGTGATTGTTATCGCAGGGCTGGATTTCGCATTTCATTTAACAATTAAAACACACATGAATTTAGATTCTGAGCCAGAAAATCTCAAAGCAATGTATGCTGTTTTTTCTTTTGAACATATATTTTCTTAACTGGTCTGGCATTTCCGACATCACTGAAACTTGAAGCTACCAGAGAATGATTTTCAAACTGATTGAGGAACCAAACATATTTTTAAGGGAATTGATTAATTAACATTTTCAATTAGTGCCGTCATTTTTCTTACCTTATACACGAACACTTTTTATTAAATCATTCGATCAAACCAACTTTGTAAGAATATGAAATGGTAAGAGTCATAAACAGTATCGTTGCAAGTGAAAGTTTCAATCGACAGAATGAGCTGAGTAGTGAAGAAAACACGTAAAAATGGCATAATCTTTTCAAATTTGGTTTAAGAGTTATCTCTCTTAATACTATGGATTGCTCTTATGATAGTGATCCTGAATGTCAAGTTTCAAAATAATGTATTTTATAAAAAAAAAAAGAGAGATATAGTTAATCACGTCATGATATTGACACTCATCTCGATCAAAACTATTTAAAATCGGTCGCATAGCTCTCCTTGCATTTATTACAGACACTCACTTCATTACACAAAACGCCCTGAAATTATTAAAAAAAAAACACTTCGAATCGTGTGAAATGTTCAACATTTCAATCAAATCGATCAAATTATTGCATTTTTTGTTGTTGTTGTTGTTGTTTGTTGTTTTTATTTTGCAATTACGTAGTCAAAGAATATGTCCGCATAGAAACAAAATAAGAAAAGTATCTAGTATTAATTAAATCTATCCAAACTAATACCTAACTAATCTAACTTGTCAATTTCGCGATGCTTTAACTGTGTGGCCAAGGTTAAAGTTTGCCGTGCTTCAAACACCTCAGCCTACACCGACCACGACGGTCATCACAAAATTCGACTTTTTGTTCAAAAACAACCTAGCTTTTATTGGGATTTTTAAAGTAGAGTATTTGTACTTTCCAAATATCGAAATTTTAGGCGCCAAAAACATGCATGTCTTCAACGGATCTGATTCTTTTTTCTCTCTTTTTTTTTTCTTTTTTTAATTACCGCAAACAATATAATAGAACCCAATGCTCTAAACCTGTTCAGACGCCTAAATCAATAATTTTTAGACATTTCCGGAAAACTTGAAGGCTCTTAAAACCACAACCCACACCAAATGATGAATTCTACAATTACAAAACTCCCGAAAGTTTATAGATCTAGCTCAAGGGACTGGGACAATTTATATGAACTAAACGTAGTACGAACCAACCAAACTCAAGCCGTCAGTAGCTTCTTGATGAATCGGAATCGGACTTGGTCTTTAGGTACCCTCTGTTTTGGTTTTGATTATTCGAATATAATTTTCAACAAGATCATTTGTAAAAGGGTTTTGAAGCTAAATACCAATTGAACAATGCTCATCTTGTCTTAATTTTATATTTAAGACCAAAATAACGTAGTATTTATTCATTTATTTACACGTCAGTTTTTAACTCCATCAGGGCGTTTCCCTTTGGATCAAATCACACTGAGTGCTCACTCAGTGGATGACGAAGTCTCGGCAGTACAATGTAGCTGTGTAGACGACAAGTTGACAATCAAGCCTACAAACATTTGCACATTCATTCATATGAGATTGGTATGAGATCGTTAGGTGAGATTCGTTTCGCGGTTGCTGATTGAAATCTTTAAAAGATTAACCCGCCAAATTTACAAGTCAAACAAGGCGTCTTAATAAGGGTACAAAACAGCAATCGATCAGTAGCCTATCGATCAATTGGTGTTTAAATCAAGAAAGATGTCTGATTGTGACACCTTGGGCAATTATTAACAATTTTACATCTGCGAATTAAACTTATCAATTTGTGTCATAAACGATCTCTCTAGACTTGACACGAGCTACAAACTACGAACGGCCGACGTGCGAATAGCACGGAACTTTCTTACAAAGTTTTAGAAGGGGGAAAATGGGACTAAAGAATGTATACGAACGAACACATACATATGAACCACCAGCGTGCGAACTACTGAGAGTTTACTTAAGTTCAACGATGAGTCAATAAACCTCGTTCCCAAATAAATTCCAAGCTTTTGTATCAATGCTTAAAAGAATTTTCTTTTAGTTTTTCTCTTATATTCTGAGTGTACTAGACCAATACCCTAGATTTTTCATAAGGCCTGTAATGCTGACTCCTTCACTATGGAAAATTATATTCATTCACGAATCAACTTCAAATTTCATCTCGGTTTTGCAGTCATAGTAAACCGCTTGCATTTGATGGCTTTGGTCGTCTTTTGACGTCATTACATATGTATCCTATAATAAATCCCACCCCTTCTAATAGAAATGTGATTGTTCTTACAGTACTCCGCGGTTGTAATAGAGTTATTGTGGTATTTTTTTTTAAAAAAAAAAGAATTTCTCTCAACAGCGTTCTTTAACAAAAGTTAAGTTACAGAAATCTATCCATTTTTCAGTTTTGCTTATTATGCTTGGACGACTTTTTTTATCTTATAATTGAGGAAATGTCATTTAAAGTAGTGGACCCGTACTAGTTCCGCACCATTTAAGAAGTATTGAACCATAACAATGTCTATCTAGGTTTCCTAATGAGTTTCCTTAGGGAACCCCGGTCAACATTGTGTACGATTTTAAGTTCCGATATGTTGCGAAACTATTACGGTTCCCTTTCTTAAATAAAAAGAATAACTAAACTAAATAACTTAAATCTTCTTTCAACTAAGCATATAATAAATCTTACCTTTTTAAGAAGTATCTAGTTTTTGTCAGTGTGTATTTGGAGGTTCTACAGATATGCGTACCTGCTATTATTATGGGTCTTATAAAGGCAAAGAAGGAAACCATTAAAACAGATGGCAAGATTATTTACAATAGATATTACAAAACAGGGTCCAAACATCTGTAACAATATGAAAAGTCTATCAGATTTTATACTTCAATAATATATTTCTGATGTCTCAGATGAAGTTTTAATGTTAGATAATTTGGCAGTGCATGAAAAAGATTTCTGTTTATCCTTCTATATATTTTACATTTATGACCTGTCACGCGAAAAGATCATCTTGGAACTCTGTAAAACAAATATTTGAAAAAAAGGATTCGGTCCAACATAGATCAACCAGAGGTCGGATTTCAAACATTCTTTCACGGGATGGTAGATTAATCATTCTAGATTCAGAGAGAATCAAAGTGCGAAATGTTTCGACCAGAGACAGTCTGCGCAATCTGCCTGAGGGAAGCATTTATATAGAGGTAGATAACGGCAGATTTGGTAGAGATGCCAAAATTGCACATGAAATTTCGATAAAGTTATTTAGCCTTGGTCCAGTGGACTGGAAAATGCCTTTTTCGCGCAGAGAGCTAATAGTTTGAACACAATGGGGAACGATTTTATCCAGTTAACAATGACGCAATATCGGACAAACAATATTTCGTGGGTGTTGTTATAAATCTCGTAACCACGGCTTCAGTAAAGCCGTAGTTACGACATTTTATATCAGCACCGACGGTTTATTAAAACGTAACGGCAATCCTAACCTTAGCGCAGTTTTAACGCACCTGCCTCTCGTTCGAGAGGTCCTGGGTTCGATACTCGGCCGCGGCAAATACCCTTTCAGGCAAAAATGTCGTCCATCAATGGTTTGATATCGCGAACCTATGTGATGGAGCAGCTGGAGGCTGGGTAAGGGTGTTGTTGTAATACTGGTATACGAAACAATAGGAATCCGTGGTTAGGTGCTCCAGCCGCTCAATATGACTACATCAGTCGAAAACGGTGTAAACCGTAATAAACCGATCAAAATCAACGCAATGGCAAAGAAACATGTGCTAAAAATTAACTAGGATTAAACAATGTCAACTATAGAAGCAGAGCAGACGATTGCAACAGACGACAAAATGAAGAAAGAACTCGAGACGAAGGAAAACGGAGAGGAAGGAGGAGTAAGGAATTGTTGTTGTTGTTGTTCTTTTATGAAATATAAGAAGTTGTTTCCCCTTTTTCATAATGTATCCCCTCCGCAGGGATAGACATTGATCGAATTAAACAGGTTTTAGAACAATAAATTAGAACAGCACGAAGATAATTTCAATTCCTTTACTTAACCGAAAAGCTTGTAAAAAAACGCTAAAAATACCTATTGGTAATTATTAAAAACGAAAATTACATCAAATTATGTATAAGCCTCTTTCTTTTTTGTCGCAAAAGTAAAAGAGATAAAAAAATGTAGATTGTTTACAAAAAAAGCCGTTTTTGCGCTGTTTGTCTTGAACAAATAGCTCAGTGGATAACACGCAAAATGTAAGTGTCCAGCCTCGGTAAGCCATTACCATTACCATTAAATTCCAAAAAAGCTTTAAATATTTACCGTTTTTCTAGCTACATATTTTACTATACATAGTACAAAACACACATAGGTTAACAAAGATCGATACATATGTAAAACAATAGTCACGGGATACGGTGGCTTCAATATTAGGATTAAATAAAGTTTTGTTTGTTTCTTTTTTTTTAGTTTCTCATTTTGTTTGCGAAATAAATATATTTAGATGTGTGAATAATTTCCTTTTTAGAGCTTGATGTTTATAAGGATTCAGAAACATATAATTCATTTGGTAGGTCATTGGTTGATCTATGTTGTATATTTAACATACATATTCTGAATGGGCGAATTTTTGACGATACATGTGGAAACTTTACATGTCTTACTTATAACGGCGCAAGTGTCGTTGACTATCATATTGCTTCAACAGATTTGTTCAAGTTTATAAAACGATTTTCAGTTATTAATAAGGACGATTCTGATCATTTACCAATATCTGCAATTTTAGAATTTACACCAAAGGAATGTAGACATGCTGTTAGACAAGTAAAAAAACTGGACTGTTCTAGTGATTTTCCCATATTTAAATGGAATGATGATTTTAAGGAATCATTCTTTGATCATTTCTCAAATAATATTCATATGATTGTCGATAAAATTGTCAATTCGAATTGTTTAGATGTTAATTATGCAGTTTCTTCTATAGTTGATTTTTTTCACAAATCGGCTTCTCGTATGCAGATAAGAAAAAGTAAACCTGATAAGATATCACACGATAACCAACCATGGTGGGATGAGGAGTGCCAAACAGCAAAACAATTGAAGTACGTTGAACTTAGAAAATTTCGTCATAATAGCTCCGACGAAAATTACCGTATATATGTCAACAAACGCAGTGCTTTCAAATCGGTCTGTAAATTTAAAAAAATGAATTTTCAAAAAGAAAATAGGCAAATTCTGATCTCATCTGTTAAAAATGCTAAAAAGTTTTGGTCATTGTTGAAAAATAAATCAAGGAAAGCTGAGGAAATGGTTGAAATTGATCTTAGTAAATGGAGAGACCATTTCAATGATTTGTTACATAAGCCAAATCAACCGAGGCTCGATAATTTTCTTAAAGATCTCGATATTTCTGTCGGGCAAAACACTATATTGAATATAAAAATTTCAATAGAGGAAATAATCAGAAGTATACGCACTTTAAAGGTTGGAAAATCACAAGGTACAGATGGCTTGCCTTCTGAATTTTACAAACAAACATGTTTCGATATTGCTCCAATTCTTTGTAAATTATTCAATGTAATTTTTGATTCTGGAAATTTTCCGGATTCTTGGAGAAGTAGTATTATTGTGCCAGTTTATAAATCAGGAGATAAGGGCTGTCCATCCAACTATAGAGGCATTTCACTTGTTAATGTATTGTATAAAATTTTCTCAAATATTATTCATGATAGATTATGTAAATGGGCTGAAGTGAACAATAAAATAGACGAGACCCAGTCTGGATTTAGACCCGCATACTCCTGTGTCGACAACATGTTTATTATACAAAGTTTAGTTCAAAAGTATTTGAGTAAATCAGGGGGGCGGTTTATGTCTTGTATGTAGATTTCAAAAAAGCATTTGATTCATTAATCCACCTAAACTTATTCTCATGCCTAAAGAAAATCGGAGTAAATGGCAAATTACTTCGTATTCTAGTATCTATGTACTCAAATATGGTAAACTACGTGCGCGGTAACAATAAGTATTCTCATCCATTCACTAGTAATGTTGGTACCCGGCAAGGGGATATAACGAGTACAATAATCTTCAATCTTTACATAAATGAGTTATCTACCTTTCTAAAAGAAAAGGGTCACAGGGGTATAGTCCGTTTGACTTCTATATGGACCAACCTTTTCATCAATTACATAAAATTGTGTTTGAATAAAGGATTTGTATGTAGTAAAATCTTAATTTTAGCTTAATACCATTCCAAAAAATATTTTTTGAAAATAAAATGATTTCAAAATAATGATTTTGTCTATCTAGTTAATGTTAATATTTTCGCATTATCCGTTCTTAAACACGAGGGGTGGTGGAGGCTGTTCAATAGTAAGAAAATGTCAACATATATAGTAAAAACACGTGGTTTTATACTAAACTTTTGACAGATAAAACGTCCATTATTCCTTATTTGGACATGCTAATTAGCATATCGACGGCCATGTCATCTTAAACTTAAATAGCACGTGATTTTTACCGTTAGTACTCGCCTTTTCATCAAGTTTTCCTCGTGAAATTCCCAACTACTTCGTTCAATAATGCTTTTTGATTGGCCTTAACATGTAAATTTAGGGTTCATCTCAGAATGAATAAAATCAATAATCAATTATCTGGTCAAACAGTTTCTGAAGAAAGAGGGAATATACACAGATTTGATATCCAACGGTAGCAAAAATCTTAGACAAACTTTATTATATTGAAAAACTCGATTTTATAGTAATAAAATTCACTTAAAATCTTACTCTTTTGACTCGGCCCCTATGCAAATCAGTACTATTTTTGGTTATACAATTCGCTGTTCCGTTTAATACAGTAACACGTAGGTATGAAATGCTGAAAGTTAACATGTAGACGGACGGACAAAATCATTATTTCACATTCAAAAATTCTGAAAAACAAAATTCGTCATGGTATTAGCTGGAAAAAATGATATGACAAGAAAAATATGCGTTTCATTAATTAATATCTGAGATTTTCGGCGAAATGTTGGTCCATATAGAAATCAAACGGACTATATATTTATAAATAATCAAATCCCCGATTTGATTTGTATTCTTTTCGCTGACGATGTCGCAAATTGTGCCGATACGGTCATAAATCTACAGCAACAGCTAAACTCTATAGCAGAATTTTGTGCACAAACTGGTATGGAAATAAATAGAGAAAAAACCGAGATAATAGTTTTTAGAAATGGGGGGCCCCTTCGTAGCAACGAAACTTGGAATTACAATGGAACTCGCGTTAATGTTACATCTGTATATAAATATATGGGAATACTTTTTACCCCAAAACTATCTTGGTCAAAGACAAAATCAAAATTATCGTGTCAAGCTAAAAAGTCAATTCACTCAATACGAGGCTACGAAAAACATTTTGGAAAATTTGACTATAAAGAATGTTTTAAAATTTTTGATACAATGGTAAAGCCTATCCTTCTATTTGGGTCAGAAATATGGGGAACAGAACCAGCTTTAGAGATAGAAAAGGTACAAACAAGCTACTGTCGATATTTTTTGGGTATAAATTCAACTATTAACGACTGTTTGGCTCTAGGAGAATGCGGAAGATTACCTCTCCATGTTGATTATTATTTTAGATTAATTAAATACTGGTTGAGGTTATTAAACATGCCAAATAATAGATATCCCAAAAATTGCTACTTTATGCTTAAAGATTTAGATAACGCTGGAAGACGTACATGGGCTTCTGCCGTAAAACAAATTCTCTATTTATATGGGTTTGGAAACGTTTGGTTGTCTCACGAAGTAGGAAATCCCGATTACTTTTTACGTCATTTCAAAACAAGATTAACTGACTGTGCGAAACAAAATTGGCATGGGGATATTCAAACCCAGTCGCGATGTTCAAGTTACAAACATTTTAAGTCTTTATTAGAACCCGAGAAATACCTACAAATTGACTTATCATACTCATTACGCCGGTACTTAGCTAGGTTTCGTTGCAGTAGCCACAAGTTAAACATTGAACTTGGGAGACATAACGGAATTCCAATAAATGAACGTTATTGTAAATTTTGTTTTACAAATTACAACATATTTTGTTTGGAGGACGAATTCCATGCATTTTTCATTTGTTATCAATTTCATGATATAAGAAAAGAACTATTATATTCTTGGTATAATGGATATGCAGCCACTGAAAATTTTTATCGTATCATGAAAACAACAGAGGAGTCAAATCTAAAGAAACTTGCAATCTTTATAACAAAAATTATGCAAGCAAAAGAGATTGCAGACGAAAATTAAAATTTGGTTCAATTTTAAAACCTTCGTAGCTACAAGTTATTGTGGATGCGATGTTTTTGAAAGAAACCAATGAAATAAAGGAAATACTGAAAACATAGCGACCAACCAATATAGCATTATATTTTATTAAATCGAAATATCATTCTCTTTAAATATCTACACGTGTTTTGGTGTACTGTATGTAAGTACTTTATGTATATGAAAAACAAAATTTCAAATGATATTACTCTTGCGGGATAGACAGAATAGTCAAATTCACATGAGTTATTTACAGATGGTCTACATTTTCATTTCATTCAAGAGTCTTTGAAATTTACATGTGTAGATAAAACTTGGTTCGCTTCCATTTAGTCATAATTCTGCCTACTTAGAGCTGTTGTTATGGTTATTTGGAAATGAACCGAATACACTAAAAAAAAAAAAATAAAAATATTAATAATAATAATGCTAAAAAGAGTCATTTTGATAAACCGTTTTCACCTTGAAAATAAGAACACTATGTTAAAAAACCCATTTAGTAAGTCAACGCATTCAGTGTATAAATTTTGATATATATAGGACGCAACTGATAAAATTTGTAATTGTATGAATGTATGTTATATATGATGGGCCGGAGGCCTAAATGTATTGAAATAAACTTTGAAACCTTTGTTAAAAGTGATTTAAATTTGTATAAATATGGCCAAGCGTAAAAATATTACTTCATGTGCCTTTTCCTTAATTTTGAGTATTTTGGGCAAACCAATCGAAAGTTATATTCGTTTTCAATACAACTCATATTGCAGTTTAAGCATAATCTATTTTCACGAGGGATGTTTGTATATCTACCTTTTTCGATGTTAAGATCATATGATGAGGTTCTGAATTTTGTTAATGCTGTCTTAATATTTACGTCATATTCAATATCTAGATACTTTTCAGGTACAAGGGATTCCTTAAATAGATTGTAGCAGGCCAATTTAGACGTATTATCAATTTCTGAGGACCATAACTTAACAAAATTATTAAATAGTCGTTGTTAGATAGATGCGAGATTTATGTGGGGCATTCTTTGATTAATTCATAAGAAAGATAACCCATTATCCTGCTGTATACTTTTAACTTGGAAAGCCCAGTTATTTCCCCTGTATGTATTTCCATTTTCACAGTCCGATTTTAACTTTTTGTATGTTGATTTGAGAATGCTGTTTTCATTTTTGGGTGATTATGTGCGTCCAATATTTAATCATATTGAATTGATTTGTAACACTTTGTGGTGTCCTACCTCTTTCTACATATAGTGTGTCTAACGGGGTCGATTTTTTGACGCGAAGCGCGAGACGTAAAAACTTAGTATGAATGTTTTCAATATCTTTTGACGTGTGATAACCCCACAAAGGTGAATCAAATTGAAGGATGGAACCAACCAGACTATCAAATAGCTTACATTGTTGCGACATGGGTAATTATAAATTAACTGAAATTCTGCTGATGTTATGAGGAGAAAATAATGCTTGTTTGGCAATATCTTTTTGTGTACGAGAACATAATCCGTTAAAGATTAATCCCTAAATATTTAAAATATTTGACAGTTTTAATGGCGACATTATTAATGTGGAATGTATAATTAGTATGTCTTCCCTTCTCAAAAATCATTGCTTTAGTCTTAGATGTGTTAATTTTTTGCCAGATAAAGTACAGTGGTCTCGCGATTTCTCGAACACACACGGGACCGACCAATTTGCTCGAGTCATCGCATGATTCGAGTTAATGCCAGTACGCAAAATTGTCCCTTTATGAAGACGTTTCAGTGCGTTTAAACCTACCTTTGCATATTTTGCCTTCAAAATATGCAGTACCTATGTAAAATACTCCGAGAGGAAAAGTTTTATGAAGTACCAGTGATTTTATGATATAAAACGATTTGTTAATTTGGTCAAAAAGTCAGCGTTGAAAACAGAAAAAAAAATAAAAAAAAATAAGTCGATTAAGGCGTCGGCGTCATTGTAAGTGGTGTCTGTTCTCTGAACATTTAGCAATTTTGACGAGAGACATTAAATCGTGCATTTTCTTTCTTCCTTACAATATTTTCTTAGCTATCGTTTCTTAATGACAAAATTTTAGACGTTTTATCAGTCAAAGATAGGTGAGGTTGCGAGCAATTCCTTCTTTTCTCACAATGTTTTCTTTTGAGCTAACTTCCTTGAAGAAAATTAAAAATCAATGTTTTTTTCTTTAACCACGTTTTGGTGCCGAACACTAGCGATGGGTGACCGAAAATTTGAAACTACAACAGAAAAAAGTGTAGTTATGATGTTTAGGTAGGCCATCTTCAATATCTTTCGTTATAAAGATGAATAATTTGCTGAATTAATCACGAGGATGACTTTCGAAAGACTTTCAAATTGATGATGAGTATCGATTCGAAAACCATGCGAATTTGTTTTAGTTGTTTCAAAGTCTCAAAATTATTTTCTGATCATTAAATTCACGTCATTTCAACCATAAAATTGAATAAGTGTGGCATACAAAGAGGTGTGAAAACAATTCGTCTGACTTGTCGAAAGGCCTAAAGATATGTTTGACGATGGTCCGAAATAATAAACACGCGCTGTATGTTAATTTTGATGCAAAACAATAGATGTCAGAAAGGTGCGAACTCCTTTGCTCGAGTGAATGCAGTAAAATTTGACCTCGGGACTGAGATTGCTGCTCGAGCGATCGAGCAATCGCGCGTTCGAGTAAGTGCAGTAACAACCAACAAGAAAATAGAGTAAGACGCGTCGGGACCGGATGGCGATCTCGAGCTTTCGCATGAATTCGAGATTTCGCCCTCTCGAGGTAACGCGAACCCACTGTACAATAATTATGCTTGTAAATCATTCAACATGGATTGTAAAGAAGTTGGAGATTTCGCGAATAACACTTGGTCATCTGCATACAATATCAAGAATCATTTCACATGGTCCAAAATTAAAAATTTCATCAAGATCGGAATTTATATGTTCGATGACGTCATTGACGAACATCGGGAGAACTCATGTTCGTAACGAACACAAGCTTTTACTGACGTGTAAATAGATTTGAAAAGTTTTACAAAATGAATGCTTATGTTTTCCTGATTAATACTATCGAAACACTTTTCGTAGTCAATGAACACGCAATAAAGTTTATCACCAGACGATAACACTTTTGATATAACCGAGTTCATAGTGAAGATGCAGTCTAAAATGGATTTTCCTTTCTGAAATCCAAATTGGTTATCATTAAGTTTTTATTCTTTTCTGTCCACCTAGTGAGTCTATTTAGCAGAATTTGAGAATATACTTTTGAAAATATGTTTATTAAGGTAATACCTCTATGATTTTCGGAAATATTAGGATCACCCTTTTTAAAATACGAGTGATTATTCCCCTTCCCCATTGCTCCGGGTCGTCGCCCGTTTGAAACATGCGATTATACAAAGCAAAGAGGAAAGGTGCAATAATTTCGTAAGACACTTTAATAATTTCACAAGGAATTTCATCGATACCGGGGCTTCTACCGTTATTTTGCAAAAATACAGCTTTCATAATTTCTTCTTCTGAGAAGATCATGTCCAATTCGGGATTAATTTCACTGTTTTGCATATCAATGTTGCTTTGTGGATATTGTTCGTTTTGGGTGTTTTCGTCTGGTGTATCAATTATTTTTTTAAAATGATCAAACAATTGTTCTGTGGAGAGAGAATCTGGTGGATTTTTTGGTTTTGTATATGTACCTTTTATCTAACACCAAAAACCTCGTGGGTCCGATTTTGAAAGTTTGCTGATTCCATAGCCCTCTGCTAGTCTAAATTATTTCTTAGCAGATATTTTTACGTTGTTATAATGAGCACGCGCCCGGCTAAAAGCTTGTCTGTTAATATTATTCCTCTCTCTATAGAGTTTAAAAGCCTGTTAAGCAACAAAACATTTTTCATTAAACCATTTACAATTTTGATTACCAACATGTTTGTGTTTCAAGCATTGGGTTTTCCCAAATACTATAAATGCATTATCCCTCGAGAAACACGTGAAATCGCCAACTATGCTATTTATATATTGGGTTTCTGACAAATCGATTAAATCTAGCAGCACGCTATGATTATTCATGTGTTGTTCTAAAAAAAAGATCGCTCTTACTGCTATCATATATCAGTTTATCGTGTGTTTTTGTCGGTTTATTTGTTGTTGAATATTTTTTCTTCATACTCAAATTTGAATTTATTGAAAATAGGATTGGAGCGTGATCAGAGTGCTCATTAAAAATCAAATATTTCAAAATTACAAAATTATTTCCATTTGTTAACACATAGTCAAAAGTACTCATTCCACCATGCGACAAAAAGTAAACTTCCCACGCTCCCTGTCCGATTGCAGACGACTATTGACCAATGACAAACAACTTATTTGACACATTTCGAGCAGACGATGTCCATTTGCATCTACCACGTGGTCTGAATTTACGCATGGGTTTTGACCGAGTGATAATCATAACAGAATTTGATTGGTTGTCAGCCCTACAACTGGTAAATGGCCGTTCGAGAAAAAATCAGAGCAGTAATATTGTAAGTTCTACAAATTTATTATACAGTAAGCCTATTGTACGTTTCAACTCCTTTACTCAACCGAAAATCTTGTTATAAACACTGAAAGTACTAACTGGTAATTACTAAAAGCGAAAATTACATCAAATTTTGTATTAGCCTCTTCTCTATTTGTCGAAAAGTAAATAAGATAAAAAAGTTTGTAGATTGTGACTGAAAAGGCTGTTTCTTCGGTGTTTGAAAACACATAATTTGGTTTGAACACATTGCTCAGAAGATAAAGGTAAAAATGTACTGGGTCAAACAGACTAGATTTCTGAAAAACGGTATTAATAAATGCGGACTGCTTCGCAACCCGATTTAAAAATTCAACATAAGAAGTTATAAGATTGGATTTTAAAATCAATCAAACATTAATTGTATAAAGAATCGAGAGATTTTTTTGTTGTTCTCCAAATTCCCATTTTTTTCTCAAGTAGCTAAAAGCCAACTTCATTTTAATCCATTCGAGACATAACCATAGAATGGGTCCGAATTTCGATTAGGTACAAAGCTACTTTCTCATAAAAATTTCCGACGCGGGAAATGATATAGCTTCCTTTGTCGTCCATAACGTACATCAATCGGAGATATTCTTTTCTTAGACAAGGTAGGATCACATTTTTAATAACGTCAAAATGGCGTCATCAATTGTTCGTTTAATATCTCTATCACCAGGGCGTTCCAAAAAAAAAGGGATTTAAAGTACGAAATTGGTGTTAATGCGAGAACAAGTATATGTTTCTCGATTTTGTTCTGATCTCATGAAAGGTCCTGAATTAATCTATCGAGAAAATGTTCGCTTTTGCGTAAACATTCTTTACGTAAGGAATGCAGCATTTTATTCAAGCAGATCGAATCATTTTACGATTTTATTATCCTGTGTGATTTTAAAGCTCTGATTGACCCGTATTTAGTAATATGTAGCAGTGTTAACATTATACCATATACAACTATGTGCTAGTGTTAAGATTGGTTTCATTTTTCTTGAAAAAGACATTTTTTGCCTAAATATTAAAAAACCGAATGTTTTTTAGATGATTTCAAAATACTTCACAAAACTGAAATCTGATAGGAACTCTGATAGCCATGGCTACAGAGTAACAAAAAACCTTAACTAGCCAAACCGTATAGTCAATAACTTCAGCAAAAACACAAAAGAATTGATTTTTCTTTTACAAAAAAATAAAATAGTTTATATAGAGAGAAGGCACATTAATCTTTAAACCCAAACAAAATGGGTGAAAGCTATGATATTTGGCATGACATATTGGTTGAAGGCCCTTTGCGCCAACGGTTAGATTCGCGTGGGTTTCCGGATTAACACAGAAAAAAGAATCTTCAACTCTCAACCATTAATTTGAAAACGTAAATAATTGTCATGACGAATACTCATATAACTAATTAGCAAATATATATTTAATATGAAACGAAAATTACGTTTAAAAGACTTTTTTATTCAAAAATAGGACTTTTTCAAGCGATCCATATACTTTATGACATCCTTTTTACGAGGTGATATATTTATATAATTAAGCCATTATATTAACAGGACTTGATAGACTTCTATTAATACTTCGTTTAATATATGTCAACATATATCAAACAGAGTGTTTATTTCCATCCATTTTGTGTAACTACTTTTTTCACAATCTGATTTATAGTTGTACTTCAAAGTAGGGTGGGGCATTTGCAACTACAATTTAACACTGTTTACCATGTGACTATATGTGAAAGTCGTGCGGTCGTCTCAAATTGATCTAAATAAATCATTACTTTTGAGACGCTCGCTTGATCGCGTCTCGTTGAAGATCCGATCGGTATTATGGATGTTTGAACACAACAAACGGCGATAAGAAGCCAAGCTGTCACTGGAGGGACATATCTATATCCCAACCAAAACGTTTTTATATGTCTATACATGTAGCATATTTTTACGCAAATTTTGTAAGTGACTGCAACAGCGCATCGAAACAAACAAGGTGGCAAATAGTCACAAGATACGCCCGTTAAACAGCTGAAATTCCAAGTATGAAAAGCAACAAAGGGAATATAAACTCAAGCATTAAGCTAGGTATAGAAATAGTTACTGTGCATTGCACTCAATTATCATGAAAGGAACATAACCGCCAAATTTCAAGTCAATCGGACCGCTTTCCTTATAAAAATCATCACATCTGAGCCATCTTCATCTCTTTTCTCAAACTCTCTGAAAATTTTGAAACTTCATGTATTCTTGTTCAGTTAACCACAACGTGAAATCGACACTCATCTCGGTCAAATCTAAATCAGTCGCTCAGCGCTCCAACCATTCATTTCAAACATTCACTCCAATCGCTCAAAAACGCTCCGAAATTGTTCAAAAAGGCTTCAAAATCGTTCAAATGATCGACACTACATATAAAAGATCAAATAGCCGCATGACTTTATTAGCTGGAGTGGCATTTTAAGCACCAAGCATCTGATTTGTCCGTGAAGACAAAAAATGATAATAGAAAAGTGCGTAGATATAATGTTTGACCCCCATGAAAATCATCCAAAAGCATTCAACTTGTCATTTTCACGATGTTCTTGGCTATACATGGTTCATTGTTGAAAGGTTCTCTTGTGATCAAGCGTCGAAGCTAAGCATTCCGTAATCGAGCATAATTATATATTGTCTTATGTTATAAATGTCCTTTGAAGGTACACGCGAGCGTTTCTTGAAACATCTCCAAATCGACTGGCAAATTTCAACTCAACCAGCCAGGAATGTTCATGTGTAACACTCCACATTAATAAATTGTTGTTTTGGTGCTCATAACAATTAGGGCGGTAGACGTGGATAATCTTTTTCTTGAGGAATCCCCCTCCAAAACCAAACTGCCTCTCTCGTTGTGTTTTGGTTGACTCACAGATATGGGCGTGACAGGACGCAGAAAATTTTGACTTTCAAATCGTTAAATTTCCAAAAACCAATATCGACACAACATGACAAGAATGTTTCTCGAGGTAACCGTCTAAGAATCTAAGCAAGAAGTTTTGATAGGCCCACAGATATGGGCGTGACAATTGTTTTTTTTTCATATCTATCAAGAAAATGTATAATGAGCTGTCATACATGTAACAAGGCGTTATTCAAGTTTGGAGAAACGATAGATTCATTGAGTGCCTTCACTATGTACAAATTACGCCCAGAAAAAATCAGGTTTTGCCGTAGTTGAAACGCAGTAAGAGTGCAGCAGGGAAGAAGTGAAATCGGGTAATTCGCAGTATAATCGCCGTAAAAGCGTCCCTTTCTTTTTATGTCGTGTCCAACGCGCTCATACAGCAATGTCACGACGCCCATGACGCTCTCTCTGCGTTGTTGGCGATCCTATGGCGCTATCACGGCGATCTCACGACGCTCTCATAGCGAAATGGTCATGTCGCGCTCTCGCGCAATCATATTGTGCATGTGTAAGGTGCGCTCTATGGGAACGCGCTCTGTGTCACGGTGTTATCATTGCGCTCTTGAAATTTTAAGATGTACGTAAGAGCGCCGTGGCATCACCACCCTAGTGAGACCGGTCATAAGCCGGATGATCGTTTGCTTGTTTGAATTGGGTTTTACGCCGCTTTCAACATTTTTAGCTCACCTGAGCAAACCGTGCTCAAGGAGAGCTATAAGGAACACCCCGAGTCCATCCTGTACCACTGGGCTGATTTCAATAAAACTTTGCCAGAATGTTCTTTGGGTGACCCTTTTCAAAAATTGTTCGCAAAATTCTGTTATGCCCATAAGTATAAGCGTGGCAGGGCGTGGCGTTTTTTATCCCCCGCCGTTTTCGGCGAGGGGATATAGTAATGGTCTCCGTCCGTCATTCTGTCATTCCGTCACTTAACTTGTCCAGAGCATATCTCCTAAAGTATAATAGCTATCAACTTGAAACTTTATGGGTGGATAGATCTCATGAAGGAGAAGTGCAGTGCATAGGAACTACAACTCTTGCTTGCATAATTTTGGAGTAATTGCCCTTTGTTATTTTTGATACTTAGATTTTTTCTGGAGCAAATCTCCTAAAGTATAACAGCTATCAACTTGAAACTTTATTGATGGATAGATCTCATGGAATGAGAAGTGCAGTGCACAATACTACAACTCTTGCTTGAATAATTTTGGAGTTATTGCCCTTTGTTATTTTTAATACTTAGATTTTGTCCGGAGCATATCTCCTAAAGTATAATAGCTATTAACTTGAAACTTTATGGATGGATAGATCTCATAAAGGAGAAGTGCAGTGCACAAGAACTACAACTCTTGCTTGCATATTTTTTGAATTATTGCCTTTTGTTACTTTTGATACTTAGATTTTGTCCGGAGCATATCTCCTTAAGCATAGCAGGTATCAACTTGAAACTTTATGGGTGAATAGAACTCACGCAGGAGAAGTTCAATGCATAATAGCCACAGCTCTTGCTTGAATAATTGTGGAGTTATTGTCCTTTGTTATTTTTGACACTTTAATTTTGTAGGTTATTAATTTCTTAAAGTTCAAAAGAATCCTTTATATATTAGGCTTCAGTTTTACTATCAAGCTTTTTCGGCGGGGGATGGCCATGTCCGACATGGCTCTTGTTCTCTTGAAATCTTTGAATGACATATACCTCCTGAACCCCTTGGCCGATTTCAATGAAATTTTACCAGAATGTTACTTGGGCGACACTTTTCAAAAATTGATCGCAAAATTTTGATTGGCGAATAAATATGGGCGTGGCAGGGCGGGGCTTGTTTTGAGCCCGAAATCTTTGAACGACATCTCCTCCTGAGCCAATAAGCCGATTTCAATTAAAACTTTACCAGAATGTTCCTTTGGTAACCCTTTCAATGATTGTTTGCAGAATTTTAATTGGTCCATTAATTTGAGCGTGACAGGGAGGGGCTTATTTTGAGTCTTCCCAGTAATAAATGGGTGGGCAGCGTCTATTCTCACTTTAAAATCTTAGAATTATATTTCCTCTTCAACAATTAGGCAAATGTGAATGAAACTTTGCCAGAAAGTTACTTGGATGAGTTCCACTGGACCAATAAATTTCAGGTGAGCGATTTAGGGCCATTCTTACCCTTTTATTTCAGTTATATCGCGGCGACTGGAGCACGTAATAATTGATTCATAGAATTTCTCTCACCAATACTAATATTACATCCTTTCCTAGCCTACAGCTGCTAGCCTATATAGATCTACAATTATCAACCCATTGATGGGAGATAAATAGTCGAAAAGAATGAGTGCCGCCGTGGGGGATCGATAGATCTACAGTTCGACGCGCTACCAACTGCGCCGTTACAGCATTCTTTGGATGAATTCATAAACCATTTCCGTGAAAATAATTCTCATGGAGATTTTTTATGAAAAAAAAGCCCATTGCGCTTGAGTTTTAAGATGGTCGTAAGAGCGCTGTAGCATCGCCGCTCAAGTGAAACATGCATTTATTATTCTTTGAATGAATGTTTGGATCATTGTGGGAATAATTCTCAAGTGATTTTTTTAAAGGATTAAGGCTTTCTCGCGATCGAACACATCGTCATTATAGCACGGTTTTATAGTGCCCCGAATCTAACCCCTGTTATTTCGATTAATGAAAAGCTGATTATTCCTACTCGGCTTTGCGCATGCTTTCATAAGAAAAAAATAACAAACGGTCTTGAACGTAAGTTATATTTTATGAATTGTAAATATGTTTCAGTTATTGTTATTTAAGCATTTTTTTCTACCGGGGTCAAATTCGGGTCAAATAAACCAAGGTTTACCAATAAATGGCCCGTGGTCGAAAGACTAGCTTTAAGAGGAAAACGAAAGCAAAGAAAACAACTATAAGGACCAATATATTCGAGCTTATATTGATAATTGGCCACTGGCCTACATACACATAGTTGTCATCCTTTCTTGCGACCAGTTTAACTATTAACTAATATATACATATATTTTTTGATGTTCATCTTGCGTCGCCAGTCGTCAACAAAAACCTTGTAGACTCCATGAGCCAAAATTTTGCGTTTTCACCCTGAAGATTTGTCAGTTTTCTAGCTGAACGAACAGCTTTAACGCTGAAATGAACCAGGTTTTTTTTATAAAAATCATCCAGAACTTTCTATTATTGGTATTGCTTTAATGTTGAATTTAGCACAATTTCTGCTAGCAAAAGATTTGTATACAAAAATGCGATAAATTGATGTAGATAGTGAATAGTCAGTCGAAAAGGCAGACATCGTATGACATTACCCCATCTAGAACGCGTACTACAGACGTGACGATATTAGTTCCAATTCCAACGGAAAATACGTAAGTTGGGTCCGACGTTATACTCTTAAGAGATGTTGCATTAACGTTACGACCAGAAGAAATCGTTGCCAATATTATTCCATTCTCGATCAGATTATTTGCTTTTCTGAAGACAGACTCTGAATCAAGGTTCATAGCGTTTGTTGTAACCAAAAGAATCTTTCGGTGGTCTGACCTAGAACCTTTTGATATAGAGAAACCGTCTGCTAGAAAGTAATCGAAGAGATTCGTTAAATTAGAAACTCCATCAAAATGAGGCTGTGTTTTGTATATGGCAGAAATGACGTCACCGCGATTTGTGTAAGTATCGAAATCAAAAACTTCGTTAACCGACTTCCCGTATGTGACGTAACTGACTCGAATGTCGGAAGAGCTTATAAAAAGGCCCGAAAGTAGAATCCGGATTGTTTCTAGACGTTCATAGTACTCGTTCCTGTTTGTAAAACTAGACATCTCCATAGCGATTGCAACGTCGGAAGTAGCTCTCCTGCAGTCTAAAATGAAAAGAAATACGCATAGATTTTAAGTCCATACACTTGACTTTCTTAAAAAAAGAATTATATATTTGTGACACGTCAGGCGAAAAGTGACAATCTCTAAAATGCGTAATGTGTCCAGTCTCATTTAAATCGGTTCCACCGTATTGCCTACCGCTACATCCCTACGTAACAGAGAGATAGCTTAGTGGTTTCGTAGAGATTATTCTAATGAGATTGGTAATGTGTTGACAATAGTCAGACTCTATGAATAAAAATCTACGCACTAGAATAGAGGTTATCCTTTTTCTTCAACTTGAATAGATTTACAGAATTTATATTTTTGACGAACACCGTTTTGGAAGACAATTAAACAATGCTCGCACATTTAGAATAGAATTTGTAAAGTTACTAAACAAACAAAAAATTCTTTACCAATATTTTATATATGGTAGGAAAGATATTGTCTGGCAAAAAGTACGTAGCCAAGTTTGAAAATAAAAAACATATGAACTGTTATATTCTTTAAAGACCTAAATGATAAGAGATACTATGCTTCATTAAATGGGTCCTCAAGAAAAACTCCCAGTCCGTATTTTGATATTTTTGTAAGAAAAAACAAAGCTCATGAATACCTGGACATTCTTCCATTACATTTAACTTCAGTAATGTATTTACTCCGTCTTTGTTATTTGGAGAAAATATCCGAGAGGGATGTCCAGTTATGTGTATCAATTCATCGTGCTGAATACTCTGTCCAAAACACACTGCAAACACTGTAGCTCCAGTCTGTCTGATAATGGTGGCATTTGCTCGACTGTGTACTAGATCTGAGAATAAGCCGTCCGTCAAAATGATCACGTATCTTACGGCAGTCGCCCGACCTCCGTTTTCTGGCCTAAACATGTCTTCGTACACTAACTTTAATGCTTTTCCTAGATAAACAAAATAAAAGAAATTTTGACGTCTGTTTTCTATTTACGTTTACACGTTATAAATTCATGTTACAGAGAAGATATACGAGATGAGTATGAATATGTAAGTTTTTAAAGATTCAGAATTCGGTATTCTCAATACGTCTCTTTAAGTTTGGTATGAAAAGTCGCAGAATTTTCTTAACAAAAGATTACTCTTTGTGTTGGATAGATATAACTACGAGAACCTATTTTCTGAAATGTTACACAACTACGGGAAAGGAGTGAGCAGATTTTTCTGTTTAATTTTACATTTTATCCCTATTTTTTTTATTTTTTTTTGTTTATTTTATTTTTCAGCTATTTCTTTTCCTGAATAAATGGAAAAATTTGACCGTATGTTTTTAGTGATTAAAATATGAATAGCTTAGAATTTTTTTTCGTTTCTTATGTTTTGTTTGATATAAACAGATTATACTGGTATGTTTTCTTGGTAGGGTGGGGTTACAAACGAGATATTAGGGCCAGTTTTTAACAGCCAACTTCGTACTCGGGTTAGATTCTTTAAATAACACATATGAAGTTAATAAGGTATTTGATTTAATAAATACTGCTCCGTTTCGTACAAATTTTCATCGTCCTTGAATCATCGCAGTTTATTTTTCAACAATTTTTTGGACTTCAGATAATTTAAACACAATGGTCGAAACTATTATGATCGGAACGGCAAAAAAAAAGTGGCGCTGTACATGAGGAAAACGACTTTTTCATCGATGTAAACAACAGAACGCCGACGATTTTTTATAAATCGACTTGACGTCAAGATGGACACGTTCGAAGAACAAAGCGGTCTGTGATCACTCAAACCCCGTAGGATAAGCTTTTTTAAAAATCTACAAAACACTATGGCAGGATTGATTGTTTGTCGCTTTAACTGCATCGGATTTTTAACCTTTGCAAAACAAGAACCGATGCATGTCCATCAAAGAAAATAGAAACATTCGGGTCAGTTTTGTGTTAAACCCTTTCAGAATGGCACCTTGTTAATTTGATTAATCATGATTGTATCGTGTGTTTTTTATCGTCGTTAATCTAATTGTTGATTTGCAAAACCATTTTCGTGCGTTGCTAGCATCCTTAGATAACTTCAGGAGTCAGGGAGTAGACTAGACTTTTTTGTTGGTCTTTTAAATTTCTGCAGTGAAATTGTCAAATGATATCGTTATTGATATCAATATTTATTATACTGGCATACACCGAGATGGTACACTGCTAGGAAAAACCGTAAGTGTAATGAATTTGTACAGAACACATAGATATGAAATTGCTATATAAAAACAAATGTTGTTAATTTGTGTCCAAGAATTACAAAATATTTGAAAATATGGCTGATTTCACTTTCATAATCATTGTAAATAAAATCAAATCTTGGGTTTTTTTTATTGATTACTGTAAAAGTAAATTAGTGTTAACAATTTCTATTTTCTTTTTTTAAAATTATATATTTGTTCTTCATCATGTCTGTCCGACGGTCTGTCTGTCTGACCCTAAAATTCGTGAATACCTAAAAATAACTAAGTTATAACTAATATTTGTGTTTATGCTGTGTGTTTATTCTGTATTATTGTATTTACCTACCCATGTTTGAAGCTCCGCCGTCATGCTCAATGTCATTTATAGCTCCAATCACAGATTCATTATCACCATGATCTTTGAGATGAAATTTGACTGCTGCTTCGTTGGAAAAAGACACACATCCAATTTGAGTTTCATTAGGTCCAATCGGAAATTCGGATATAAAGTCCTTGATGTATTCTTTCTGTTTTTGGAAACCAGATGTTTCGCTTTCTGACATGTCCATGACAAATATAACATCTATACCGTGGGTTTGAACGGGTGAACACATGTCTGCAAAGATTCAATTTAGATCAAAACGATTATAAATTTACTATTTATGAGGCATTTATATCTTCTTTGAAAAATGTGACTAAGGCTAATACTTTCGTCAAATTACATTCTTATCAAAATAAACCGGTATTTCTTTAAGAGTTGAAATTTAGGTGGATTTAACATGTACTAATTTCTTTGACGCTCTATTACAAGTAATCAATAAAATATGACGAACTCGCTCTTTTTATTGAATTGTTTCTCTTTCTTTAATTCTTGTGCTCATTAGATACAACTCAGCCAAAACAAACTTCTGAATAACTCGGCTAGTTAAAAAAGACTAAGTCTGCTCTCAGAGAAATTGCGCTTTTAACACGACGTTATGACTATTGGAGCACTTTTCCTTTTCAATAATTCTGTTTATTTTCTGTATATATACATTATCACCTTAGCCTTATTGAATTCTATGGTGTAATAACCCATTAGAATCGTCTCAATGAGACGATTCTAACGGGTTCTAACACATAACATTAAACAAGAAACAATTTTTCGCAAAAAGATGTACACTTTTTCAGAGATTTTGCTCACGGCGAAGGGACTTTTTATGATGGTCGTTTAATAAAATTGGTCGCTTAATAGACGCGGTCGCTCTAGCAATATCTACTGTAGTATCATCCTTGTAATATTCACCTGTTTCGCAGTTCGTTCCAGTATAGTCCTCTTCGCAATAACAAGTATAGCCATTGACCTGATCAACACACGATCCACCATTTAGGCAGGGTGTATATCGAACACATTCGTCTATATCTTAAATCCATGAAATTTAAAAAGAAATGAATACCAATCGAGTCGTCTATAAAAAGCTATTAAACATATCTTTGTTTGTGATGTCAAGTTTAATAAAACTTGTATTTCATTAACACACAGAGGAAGCTAGATCTTACATCAAAGTTAGAACAGTAGGATAATCCTCTTTCTATTTTGTGAGGAATAATGCCATTTTCTCACACAGACACTTTGAACTATTAAGAATTAAAGTGAAATCTTAATTTTCAAGTGTAATTACTCTATGCGCATGCACATTTTTCTCCTTTTTCATTAACTACCAAGCACCTTTCTACCGATTATTCGCACAAAAAAGGCGATGCACTGGTTAATGTGTGTTACAAAGAGATAAAGGTGAAACCATATGAAATTTTACGAATAATTTAGATAGGAATAAAATGTTGAACTTATTAGATTGTTTTCTAGAACTTTTTTGAGTTGTTAATTTTGATGCGGTTGTTTTCGGATTAAGTAATAACGACATGCTGAGTACGTCGGCTTTCGTCAAACGTCAACAGATTACATGCTTACACTTTAGAGGCAACACCTATGGTCTAATATCCATAAAACGTATTCAGAACGTGTATTAGGCAAGAGTGATGAACCCTTTTGAAATTGGGAATATCCATTTAAAATCACGGGGAAAGGACCTGGGCTCAGACTTCATGAGTTGGACATTAAGTCTACGACGTCTGGTCAAATGAATGAACCGTTAATGAAATCCCATTAGATCAGATCAACACTAATGTAGGGATCATTAGTCTATTATAAGACTACAGCAGGTACTTTCACTTAAAAATGATCCTTAATCGTTATTGAATGATCTTTAAAGGTATTTCAAATTGCTAAGGAAGGGACAGGCATACGAAGGTAAGCGGTAGAGGACCATCGTTATTCTCCTGCTTTCCAGTTCCTACCTATTTCACATGTATCTCCTTCATATCCCGGAGCGCAAGTACAGTTTGCCCGACTTATGGCGTCAGTACATGTTGCTCCATTTAAGCAAGGGTTTGTATCACATTCGTTGACAATATCTGGAAGAAAAAAATGCGTTGCATATGACCGGCGTTGACTGAAAGGAAAAGAGTTTTTTATGTATCTTATTTGATAAAAATCCCAAAATAGACGACAGAATGCTTCTAATACTAGAATCGGGCTTCTGTGTTCTGTCACTCGGCTTAGGACCATACGTGAATACTAACTGTGAGACAAATATTCTGCTAACACACTTTTCAATGCGTACCAGGGCAATATTTATTGTCGATGGCCCCCTTTTAAATGACGGGTTATAATTTTGTAATTTCGTGGAAAAAAGTGAGGTGATAATTTAGCCTCTGCTCTATTTTCGTCAATCCATGTGCAAAACAATATCCTACACTCGTTTGTTTATGAATTCAACGTAGATGGTTATCTAACCTGCTTAAATCATTAGGCAAAAAGTCTTTTTCACACAATACATAATAGCTTAAACAACCGTTTGTTCACCTTTTGGATTAATATTGAAAGCTCGTGGATATTTCAAAAACAATAATACATGATTTGAAATCTTTACAAGAGACTTTTACAAAAAATTGATTAAATCTATAAAGAACATTCCGTGTTTTGTTTTTGCAATATCAAACCCTCTCCCATCATTCACGGCATGTGTTTTACTAATAGCAGTAGCAGACAGAAAATGGATAACTGGCGGGAATAAAGGATTGAATCAGGAAGGGTTAACAGGACGGTTGAATTTCACAAAATTAACCAGCAGTAGGTTAAGGGTTTACTAACCATTCTGGCATGTTGATCCCCCTGTACCTTCAATACATTTACAAGCGAACCCATTATTGTAGCCATTTAAACAGGTTCCACCATGTAAACAAGGTTCGGAAGCACAGAGGTCTTCTGTAAAATGGAAAAAGTGAAAACGTTTTCGTATTTAAGACATATATAATACGTACTTAATGTTTTTTATGAAAAATATCGAACGAGGTTGGGGGAATTGATATGTCGAGATCTCATCCGAGACAATATCATTTCCCACAAACGAGTTAAATATTTTTTCGTCCAATAGAATAAGTACATATTATATTTATCTTACAAACTCTATTTGCCTTGTTTTCGTCGATGTTCTAACAGAAATGCAAGTTTCTAAAAAATAGCTGCATTATGTCATTGTTCTACAAATATCCAGTGATTTCATAAAAAAATCTTATGCGATGTTATCATACGAATATTTGTAAAGTTAAAAGATGAAAAAGAAATACAATTTTTATAAATGTTATTATCTCCTCTTTTTTACGTTTCTTTATAGTGATTGATATAAAAAAGTAATTACTAGATGAATAATAACATAAGGGATCACAGGCTTTGTGGGGATATCCTAAGGCAACTTTCAAAAAAAAAAACTCTAGGCTGTAATTGCGTGTCGGAGACATTGAGGAAACAATTTTTGAGAGTTGTTACATGACGATGTCTAATATAATGAAAGGCTAAATTTATTTTCGTTTAAATCGTAGATAACGTAGATATTTAACTTGTCCCTCGTCTTGTGTTTCCATCGGACAAGCCGATCATGAACCCAGTGGAATATTTTATAATTTTTCCAAAAGAAATCAATTCCAGGATGAATGGTCTTTTCTAAAAATATTGAATACTACATTAATGCAACATTAAAGATTAAGTTTCCTTAAAAGACATATTCAATAATCAGCACATATTCATTGTCATTTCATAATAGCTCTAAGACTTGTTATTTGAGCAAAACCAATTTGACTCTCTATGACATCACATATCTAGTTAGTTAACCTTCAATTTTGACATTGGGCCTTTTTGGTCATTTTTCATAGTGGGCCTTTTTGGACTGGGCCTTTTTGACCCGGGCCTTTTTGTCACTGGGCCTTTTTGTACACTGGGCCTTTTTGTCACTAGGCCTTTTTGACCCTAAACCGTCCTGAATATACAACATTCCTTAAACCAGGTCTTTAAATACCTAAGCATCTCGATCAATTTGTCAAACGAAAAACATAAAAGAAACCCCATTTAGAACCGAGTAAATCTTCTTCCCTGAAACTGGACACGCCATTTTACACATTTCACACCATTATGAAACCCGCTTATTTCATGATTTAGCGGAGTAAATATTTATAATTATTTTACCTGACAGACATTGATCTCTCCTTTGCATAGGAAGAAAATCTGGTGTCCAATCTTTTAAAACATTCGTTATAATAGCATTGGACATTGATTTTCTATTATTGTGCCACACGTATAAATCAATCTTGCACTGAAACGAACAATTTTCCTCTATATATGACAAACGTCGTGAGTAACATGTTTTCATAAAAAGAGAATAATTACCTGTGCATTTATATGCGTAATGTGCTGGGCAAGGTACAGACATGAAGCAGGTATAATTAGCAGGGCAAGAATACGTCGAACAGAACACCTCTCTTGTGTCTTCAAGCTAGAACGAAATTCTTTCTTTTTCAAATGGCAGTTGCTTAGATAATTAAATGTTTGATTTGTAGTTGATGTTGTGTTTTGTGCTTGTTTTTTTTTTTTTTTTTTTTTTTTTTTTCATTTATTATATGTAATATTAACGTTTAGTATTCGATGGGTACCTATTAAGATTTTGATGGTATTCGGTTGTATTGTTTCACATACTGTTGTATAAGGAGTGATAATTTCATGAATATGACTCCCTCCCTCGCATCCGAAACGGAGCGGAACCAATTTGAAAGAAAAATATGTAAATACTTTGCTTTAAATATACAGTCAAACTTGCTTTAAGCGACCAATACATGGACCACCTCAAAGCGGTCGTTTATAAAAATGGCCACTGAATACACGTTTTGTTTATAAATTGGAACCATGCTTTTTTTATTGAATCTGCATAATATAGCGAAATTCTCTTTATCCTTTGTTGTTACAACTTAATAGAATCGTCTCATTGACGATTCGATTAAGTTATAACAACAAAGGAATCATTTTCAATAATTTTAAGATAAACAATTCCTCCTTTTAAGAATATTTTGAATTCGTTTAATAAAAATGGTCGCTTAATAGACGTAGGCGCTCCAGCAAGATATACTTTACTCAGTAAAAACTGCGTAAGTCTGTAGTAACTGTGCTGAAAAGGTCGATTACATTGTCAGGTACATGGTATAACGTGATTTTGTTCGAAAAAAATACCATGAGGCAAATTTTCCCGTTAAACTTACCACAAAAACAAACGTATCAAACACAAGCACAGGAGCACGAAAGAACACTGCAAACAAATCACCAATTAACATTCTAACGCTTGTTCTAGAATATCTC
Source organism: Fragum whitleyi (assembly GCA_948146395.1). Taxonomy (NCBI): domain Eukaryota; kingdom Metazoa; phylum Mollusca; class Bivalvia; order Cardiida; family Cardiidae; genus Fragum; species Fragum whitleyi. Next base: position 18,757,230 of record OX411557.1, read on the forward strand.
AAACACAATTTTATTAATGTTTATGGAGATTTTAAAAGTCTAATTGGTGAGACTGGAATAATTAAATAACAAAGCCTACATAAAGGAGTCGTGATTCTAAATACGCCATGTACTATATTATCTTCAAAATTACCAAACGGAATTCATTTTTTCGCATGCTTAGAGCGATACATTGTATAAAATTATATATCAAAATGAAGCTATTTATGGGCACAATCAGTTAAGCAACACAAGACTTCACAAAACTATAATTTGAAATAAATCTCATAAAATATTGTACAATATTATGGTGTGAAGTTGCACCATACCTAACATTTATTTAAAAAACAGACCAAACCGGTTTGACGTGTATGTTGACAAAATAAATGGAAATTGATTGTTTCAATATATTTTTTGATACTGAGTTTTATATCTAAGGTTGTAGTAGTACCTAGTAGGTACATTTTTTTCTACATTATGTTAAAATTTAGGAAAAGTCTATCCAGCCGAAATGCAGTTGTTGGCTTTGAACAAAATATCCCTTTTTCAAAATTGTTTGGCTAAATGATTATGATATGGGGCCTCTAATGTTTTGCAACAACTCTTGCCCGTCTACAGCTTCAATTTGGTGTATCGTTTAGCAGGTCAAACTTTTTTTTAAAATTGAAGCAGAATTAAATGTGTACAATTCAGGTTAATTGAACCTTAAATGGGCAAAGCAACACAGGACATGTGTAGATGTTAGTTGAGTATTTTTGATAAGTGATATCTTGTAAAGCAAGTATTCAATACTGCGAATGCCATCTTGACGTCGTTACCGGGCGACAGATCCAAATAACGATCCATTTTTAGATGATTGCTATAAAAGACTATTAAACCGATTGCATTAGAATTGCAAACAGAAAATATTTTACTGTGAAGTCAAAATGTACATTTTATCAAATTTAATGTTATATGATTCCTCGTATTTCTTTCAATCATATAAATTTTCTTAATGCTCAGTAAGATTGGATGACAATGGATGGCGTTTCAAGAAGTATCTATCACATTTCATGTGGCATACAACATATTTTTTAAACACAGAGCTTCTCTTAAACTACATAATATATATGATTCGACAACTTACAAAACAATCAGGCATGTTGTTCTCACAATAGGTTTCGTCGTCAACGCATCTTTCTGGTATTGCCGATCGTTTAACTCGAAGGGGCTGGCTATACAGGTTTACTAGGAAAGACGACGCTTGGCTTTTCGAATGGAAAATTTGCCCACTAATACCTCGGTGGGCACTTACAAACTGTACATATAAACTTGCTGAAAGTCAAAGTGAATTTTCCATTTATTTTATCTATATGAGTGGTAGCAATATGTTATGAGAAATAATGCCAAAAATTCTTAACACCAATACGGCTTAAAATATATTTTGCTGTTTTTATCCTGGCTATTTTAGAGACATTCTGAACTTGGGTGCGTCTTTCAAACGATTTTGCCAAATAAGTTCTTGTAGTCTTTTCTTTTTTTCTTTTTTACACAATGGCATCAGATAATCATTCATTAACGAAACTCTACATTACATGTATACCGAAAAAGATTAGATCAACGCTATATTTTGTGGTATGCTAACTCCTCCATGGACGATTGTATACGTGTTGTCTCTTACTAATTTCCGCCATTCGGGTGAGGTTGAGGTCATTCTAGACTGGTTAACCTGTCCCAATCTACGCTACCCTCCGATACTGGCAATATCTCGCCAGTCAAAGGTCATTCAAGCTGCTGTATCACAGTTTTTCATAGAAAAATTCAAAACTTGTTTTTAGATTCGGAAATGTGTGCATTTTTAAACGATTAAGAATGGCCCAATGGCATTGGCACAAAAAAAACATATTTCAATAATTTTGTAACTTATTTTTTCGAAGCGGCAAGTTAAGTAAGGGATCCAGTCTATCTATTTCGAGTCTATAAATTACAAAATTGTTACTTTCCGTGAATAATCTTTCATTTTTGCTTGTAATTATAGCTGTCAAATACTTTTACCTTTATCTTTTTTTAATAAGACAAACATGCGGAATTCACATGCGTAAATAGTTGGCTCGAAATTGAAGGATGATTTTTAAGGCGTTAGTAGTTGCATTATTTTGCAGAATGATTTTCGGTAAATTCTGGAATATCAGTCTTTCTTTCCATGCATTATCAGATTGAATCGTATTTTTTTAAAAGGAAGTCAACATGATGAGGTTGTTACTTCAAATTGATTTTACGAAAAATTTCAAAAATCACATTTTTCCCGATCTGTGAAAATCGGGATCCCGAGGCGTTAGTAGTTGCTTTATTTTGCAGAATGATTTTCGGTAAATTCTGGAATATCAGTCTTTCTTTCCATGCATTATCAGATTGAATCGTATTTTTTTTTAAAAGGAAGTAAACATGATGAGGTTGTTACTTCAAATTGATTTTACGAAAAATTTCAAAAATCACATTTTTCCCGATCTGTGAAAATCGGGATCCCGATCTGTGAAAACTTTCAAAAATATCACGGAGACTGGAGCACCGAAAAATGGATTCCTGGTATTTATTTCACCAATACTTCGATTACATCCTTCTTAGCCTCTAGTTCTGAGGCTGTCAACCCATTGGTAAGACTTATGAAACACAGAAGGATGAAGTGACTACAGAGGAGAAAGAAACAGAACAGAAACAGACATTGGTTGTGGCACAAGAGTCAGATGATACAGTTCCACATGATGAAGAGTCAGTAGAAAGAGTAGAAGAGAATGTTGATGAAGAGACAATTCCAGAAGAAATGGAAAGAAATGAAACACCAAAACCAGCACCTAGACGATCAACTAGAGAACGAAAACGTCCAGACTATTATGGAAATTATGTGATGTACCAAATGACTGAATCTGTACATAGCCGTGTAACAGCATTAGATGCTTTGATAAAGTCTGGAGTTCTCATTAATATGGATGGGTGTATTGTGCGAAAGCTTTTAACCAGTATTGTTGAATAATCTTTTAGCTAAAATATGTATCATTAATGTTTTAACTATTATTGTATTTTCTTAACAGGATTTGGATTGTTTCTTAGAATTTCAGGTGCAAGTTAATATACCACGTATATTGGTTAAGTAGCACTAATGATATTCTTGGATTGTTTTGATTTACAGATGACGACTAAACATAGATTGTAGGAATGCTTGGTAGCATTTATTTCACTGCGGGGGAGAAGACGATACGATGAAGTGATTTATCGCGTTAAAAGTGTTTAATACATTGTTAAGATCTCGTTCCAGTTTTCTATTTTCGAGATCGATTCAATGTTGTGTAAATTTTGTTTTTTGTGGGTTTGAGTTGATTGAATGCCGAGACGTCATTTCTCAGAGTGCGGGAGTATGTAACCAGGGCTCTCGGCGCTTTGATTTTATCTATCGGTTTATTTTTAGTAATCATGTGATTTATTGGCGGTTTTGTAAAAGGATCTTGGGATTGTTTGAAAAGGGCGATTGGCAGTTTACGTACAAGACGCATTAGATTGTTAAATTATCGATCTGGATCAAATTAATTGTGGTTAGTAGATTTCGTATAGATTGAATTGTTTCTCTTTTCATCGTAAGGTTTTGTCTTTAATCGCTGTTTGTGTCGGAAGATTTGATCGCTTTGATTTGTCTTAATTTCCGAGAGATTGTTGGTTTTCGCGCCGATCCCTTGTCCCGATCTTGATCCTTCATCGCACTTACTCAAAACTAACAATTGTTCTTTTACAGTTCACCTGCACGGCGGAGACAGTGTTGAATGAACGACGATGTTGTAATGTACAGTTTATCCCATAGATAGGTAGGTTCACTGATATATGTAATATATTTATCATTTGGAAAACATTGTGGAAAATGGAGAAGTTTAAGATAAATAGCTATAGCCGTTATTTATTGTTAACTTATTTCGAACCTAGATTCATAGATTTATGAATACGAGAGATGCCTTTACTTTAAGGTGAAATAGTATAATGAATTTGTATGCAAAACCGCATATGTATATACTTTCAGATTGTATTCATGCTATGATTGATACGTTGATTGGGACGATTAGAAATACATTGGAGTAGAATGGCTTATTTGATTCTTTGACTTATCCATACTTGCGGACATTATAAACGCACCCACCCCAACTTGTTACACAACGTTACAAGAACTTGTTCAGACGGGGTCAATGGAATAAAACTTGGTAGTTAACAATACCACAGAAGCTTAAATGGTGAACGTTTATTTCTTTCACCGCGTATGTTATGAAAAATTGGGATATTTTGTTAGGAAGTGAGAAGACTCTTGTTGCAAGCAAGTTTTTTTTCTTTTCTAATGATGTTATGACCTGACCTTTCTCTGCCATTGCATTACCTTTCAACTGTCTTTTAGTCATTTGAATCATTTTCTAGAAGATTCAACGAATGACACTTAGGTATTAAATGTTTTATGGACAAGTTTGTTGCCTGAAACGCATCATCTTATGATTGATATGCATGATGATTGGGCTGATTATAAATATATTCTTTTCTTGTATATATATTTTCATTGGTAAAAGTATAGAAGAAGAACCCCCCTTCCTTCTCAGTTATTATTACAGGTGTAAAAATCGAAATTTTAATGTGTTTTGTTATGAAAGAAGAACCTAAAAGATACGAGTCTTCATCTAATCCACCCATCTCTCGAAATTGCTGCCTACGTGCCTGGATTATCAGTAATTGAACCTTTTATAGCAGTTAAATAAATATCAATGAGGTACATGTTTTGTTTTACAGCAAATATTATTAAACTCTTGTCTTATTGATGTTTGTTAGCAGAATACGAAAATAGCTTAGCGCCTGAATTTATAGGGTTGGTGGTTTCATAGAAAGCAAAGGGGCAAAAAATGCCTGGATACATATTCTCTATTTTACCTTTTCTAGATCTTCTAATATTAAACTAATTTTCTATTATATTGTTTCATCTATATATAATGTAGGTGTATGTTTTTGTTGATTTTAAAATAAAAATTAGATTTCGCTGAAAAGAAGAGTAGTTTTTCGAAAACGTTTTTTCCTGCATTTTCGTCTTGTAAATGTTACTTATCCAATATCTTACATTTCCTTGTATTCAATGAATCATGTATACCAACTCACTAACATAAAAGGTCACCATTCAGCTTCTTATCGTCCGTTTCTTGGCATTTTTGCAAGAAAAATGGTATTTTCAAAAATCCCAATTTTCTCCGAAAAATGCGTTGAAAGCTAGGCTGATTTTTTGGTCAAATTATCGTGAAAGTACACTCTACGAGATATATCTATTTAACAAAGATTGGAACAAGTGCCAAATGGTGTCGGGGTATCTTAATTGATGAAAGTCTTAAACGATTTTTAAATGCTTTCTAGTGATTTCGGAGCGATTTTGATCGGTTTGAGTGTTTGAGATGAATGAATGGAGCGCTGAGTGAATGATTAAGAATAATTTTGATCGGAATGAATGTCAATTACACGATTTTTTTAACTTTAAGCAATGGTTCAAAAATAACTCAACAACAAAGCATATTTAACACAAGCAAGTGTGAAATTTGAATCGTAGAGAACTTTATATTGGCAACGCATAGATGGTAAGTATCAAATGTTCGTAGAATATGTTATCAAATTACAAAACAGAATACAATGACATTTACATGTCTGACAATAGATAGTATGTAGTACTTAAACTGATTGCTAGAGATATAATGCATTTTGTCATTTCTGGTAAATAAAGATTTAGTACGACTTTAAAATATTAAAATTACAGTTGGTGTTTTGAATAAACCGTTGTCAACGATGTCAAATTTTGTAAGTAAGCGCAAACTATATAAGGCGTTAAGATCATATGGTTTATATTTCCATATGATAAATTGGTTTTGAGAAATGAACTTGTTTACTCATTTATATGTATGGATCATTTGATGTTTTGGATCAGAAAGTATAGCTATCGTCATGACCTTGGTGTTGTTGGTGTGATTGTTAGACTTGGTATTTGTGTGTTCGTTTTCGAACTCTATTGTTATTAAAGGTATCTTTTTGAAACTTGACATGCTTGCTCATTTCCGCAAGAACTACCCAATCTATCAATAGGGATAACTCGCATAACGATTTTAAAGGAAGTATGTCGGAGCTATTGTTAAAATTCACGTGACTTGCGATGACTTAACGACGTGTCTACGTGCAACAGTATCTTGCGATATTTTAAAGAAATAAATAACTCTTTTTCATACAAATTTGAATCGACTGGGTACCAAGATGTGCATATTGGGAGAAGTGTGCGGTCTTGTATCATTCAAACCCCTGAGATGGGGATTTTAAATTAACTTAGGCTCAGGCTGGAGTGAGTGTTTGTCGCTTAAACTGCAATGTCATCTGAATTTGAACCATACATTAATGCTTAGGCTGGAATGAGTGTTTGTCGCTTAACCTGCATTGTCATCTGATTTTGAACCATTAATTAAGGCTCAGACTGGAATGAGTATTTGTCGCTTAAACTGCAATGTCATCTGATTTTGAACCTTCGGAAGACTACTCAATGCGACAGAAAACAGAAACAGCCGGGTTAAGATAGCCAATGTTTTAGAACCATTTCAGTATAATCTTTCGCTCATATAATTGTTTTTGATGGTTTTGTTTAGTCTTTTTTCTTTCCTTTGTCATGTTGATCAACATTTTTTGGTATATGTGAAGCGCATGTAGCGGATCCAAAGGGGGGATGCCAATCAACATCACTTCTGTAACCTTGTTTTTGTTTTTTGTAGAGGTCAACTAGACGACGCTACATACCAAATATAAAAGTTGTCTGCAATCTAGTTTCAGAGATGAAACTTTTTGAAGATTGATGCTCTTTGACTCTATGCTAAAAGGGATGCGCCCGGATGGAGACCAAATATGACCCCAGGGTCTTGATAAGAACAAGCTAGCGATCTATTAGATGATGCTACATACCAAATATAAAAGCTAACTGCCTTCTGGTTTTAGAGAAGAAGATATTTTTAGATTGATAAAGATGTTCGCTCTTTGATTCTTCCGCCCCGGCGGAGTCTAAATATAACCCCATGCTCCGCTTATGAACACACTTGGTAGAGGTCCACTACATGGTTCCTCATACCAAATATGAATGATGCCTGACTTCTGAGAAGGAGAGTTTTGAATATTTTTTCTATTTTCACCATTTTTGTTGCTATGGCAACCATATTTTAAGGGTGGATTTCAATTATTTGAACACTTTTGGAAGAGCTTGACCTAAGGAACATCCACGCCAAGTTTCATCAAGATTGGGCCCACAGGCTTAGGAGGAAAAAATGTTTTAAAAAATTGCGGACGACGCACGTCGGACGACGGACATTGGACGATCACAATAGCTCACCTTGAGTCCTTAGTGATCAGGTGAGCTAAAAATACGACGTCTAAATTTAAGCAACTTTGGTTAAAAAAAACCAAGGTCATGTGGTGAAATAGTAGCAAAAACCTTGTATGCACTCTGGAGGCAGAATACATTGAATTGGTGCAATTTTGGATTAGTTCGAAATTGGGTAAAATGGGGTCAAAACTATGTCATTGGGTCAAATCTCAGAAAATCCTTGTATGCGCTCTAGAGGGCACATGTTTTGACCGATCAGCCTGAAAACCGGGAAAAGGGATTCTCTAGTTGTATCGAAATAACAGCATTGTTTAGCTAAGTGACCATTCACCATCCTTCTTCAAAACATACATTAAATCAAAGTACTGAAAGTACTGATAAGTTGGAATGCGTTCGAGAGGCGGTGACCTCAAGCTACTAGCGAAGCTGACGCCTCCCGCCCACCACAGGTGATCACATAATACGTCTCGTCTTTTGACGGGCGTATATAAATCAATGTATTTCAACAACGAGAGACGCTTAAACCACTGAATCGCTATACAGGCCTGAATCTGATGGAAGAAAAATTATACCAAGAGGGACAGAATGGCCCTAAACCGCTCACCTGAATTCGATTGGTCCAGTGGATCTTATCCAAGAAACTTTCTGGCAAAGATTCATTCAAACTTGCCTAATTGTTGAAGAGGAGACATTCCAATTATAAGCAGTCATAATAGACCCTGCCAACCCATTCATTACAGAGGAGACTCAAAATTAGCCCTACCCTGCCACGCCTATTTTTATGGGCTAATGAAAATTTTGCCAACAATGTTTGGAGAAGGTCATCAAAGGAACATTCTTGCAAAGTTTAATTGAAATCTGCCCAGTGGTTCAGGAGGAGATGTCGTTCATAGATTTTGGGCTCAAAATAAACCCCGCCCTGCCATACCCATATTTATTGGCCAATTAGAATATAGCGACAATTTTGAAAAGGGTCACCCAGGGAACATTCTGGCAAAATTTCATTGAAATTTTCCCAACCGGTTTAGGAGAAGAAGTTTTAAGAAGGGTGACGACTCACGACGCACGACGGAGTCAGGGTGATCCTAAAGCTCCCCTTGAGCACGTTGTGGTAAGGTGAGCTAAAAAGGAAGAAAATGATACGGACCATACAGCCGAGTAATGGACACACAGGCGACCTTATACACTCCAAACAGTTTTTATATTATTTTTTCAATAAGCTTCTGCTCCATTTGAGTTATCAATTACATTTTAAATTAGAAGTGTCGCAAATGATTTTTCCATGTTGAAAAGCTATATTCGCAGGGAAGCCTTTTACTTCATGAGTTGGAATCTCAAGACAATTTTTGGACGAAGTTCAATTGTGATTTCGACCTATGTGACTCCACTATTTGGGCACTTTCTTGGGTCATTGACAACATTTGTGTCAAGTTCTATGATTTGGGTCATTTGGTTGTTCACTTAGAGTTGAAACTGTTAACTGTTAAAATTTACTGATGCCCGTGACATCTATGACCCCGAAACAATGGCGCACTTCTTTGGGTCATGGGCAATATTTGTGTAGAGTTTCGTTATTGTAGGTCAATTGCTTCTCCGTTTATCTAGCGGAAAGCAAAAGGTCAATGGACTGAGAGACAGACATGATGAAATCAATATAATTATGCTCCTCTTTTTCTCAGTTTGGGGTACAGTTAATAACATCGTGAAATTGAAAGGTGAACGATTTTGGAATGATTTAAGCATGATGTTGAATGAGTGAGCGGAGCGAGTTTTGAGTGAAATTTAAGGGAGGGAATCCAATGTCGCTTATTTTGTTCAGGATGAACAAAATTAGCGATATATAAAACCTATATAAAATATGCGTAAAAGTTCAATCAATAGCTTTCTATTTCGCCAAGAACCAATCAGACGCTTTAAATTTCATTTATGTCAGTGAAATCGCGATTTGGTTCTTGCTTAATTCATTTTGAATGTACATGTTGATCTTATTTTTCTAATAACTTTGAGTGTTTTTGAATGGTTTGAGTGAGTGTTTGGAATGTATGAATGGAGCGCTGAGTGAGCGATTAAGAATGTTTTCTATTGAGATGAATGTCAATTTCACGATGTAACTAACTGTATGATGTTGCTCTTAAACATGTTGATGTGTAGGAATGTGAAGAAAACAAGTTGAACTAGTTGGTTTGTTTCAAATGGCAAATTGTCTTGGTGTTTGAATTCAATTGGGCAAAGATATTCATAATTCAATTAAAGATGTGGTGGTAACCCTTACCCTTACATTTGAAACAAACCAACTAGTTCAACTTGTTTTCTTCACATTCCTACACATCAACATGTTTAAGAGCAACATCATACAGTTAGTTACATCGTGAAATTGACATTCATCTCAATAGAAAACATTCTTAATCGCTCACTCAGCGCTCCATTCATACATTCCAAACACTCACTCAAACCATTCAAAAACACTCAAAGTTATTAGAAAAATAAGATCAACATGTACATTCAAAATGAATTAAGCAAGAACCAAATCGCGATTTCACTGACATAAATGAAATTTAAAGCGTCTGATTGGTTCTTGGCGAAATAGAAAGCTATTGATTGAACTTTTACGCATATTTTATATAGGTTTTATATATCGCTAATTTTGTTCATCCTGAACAAAATAAGCGACATTGGATTCCCTCCCTTAAATTTCACTCAAAACTCGCTCCGCTCACTCATTCAACATCATGCTTAAATCATTCCAAAATCGTTCACCTTTCAATTTCACGATGTTATTAACTGTACCCCAAACTGAGAAAAAGAGGAGCATAATTATATTGATTTCATCATGTCTGTCTCTCAGTCCATTGACCTTTTGCTTTCCGCTAGATAAACGGAGAAGCAATTGACCTACAATAACGAAACTCTACACAAATATTGCCCATGACCCAAAGAAGTGCGCCATTGTTTCGGGGTCATAGATGTCACGGGCATCAGTAAATTTTAACAGTTAACAGTTTCAACTCTAAGTGAACAACCAAATGACCCAAATCATAGAACTTGACACAAATGTTGTCAATGACCCAAGAAAGTGCCCAAATAGTGGAGTCACATAGGTCGAAATCACAATTGAACTTCGTCCAAAAATTGTCTTGAGATTCCAACTCATGAAGTAAAAGGCTTCCCTGCGAATATAGCTTTTCAACATGGAAAAATCATTTGCGACACTTCTAATTTAAAATGTAATTGATAACTCAAATGGAGCAGAAGCTTATTGAAAAAATAATATAAAAACTGTTTGGAGTGTATAAGGTCGCCTGTGTGTCCATTACTCGGCTGTATGGTCCGTATCATTTTCTTCCTTTTTAGCTCACCTTACCACAACGTGCTCAAGGGGAGCTTTAGGATCACCCTGACTCCGTCGTGCGTCGTGAGTCGTCACCCTTCTTAAAACTTCTTCTCCTAAACCGGTTGGGAAAATTTCAATGAAATTTTGCCAGAATGTTCCCTGGGTGACCCTTTTCAAAATTGTCGCTATATTCTAATTGGCCAATAAATATGGGTATGGCAGGGCGGGGTTTATTTTGAGCCCAAAATCTATGAACGACATCTCCTCCTGAACCACTGGGCAGATTTCAATTAAACTTTGCAAGAATGTTCCTTTGATGACCTTCTCCAAACATTGTTGGCAAAATTTTCATTAGCCCATAAAAATAGGCGTGGCAGGGTAGGGCTAATTTTGAGTCTCCTCTGTAATGAATGGGTTGGCAGGGTCTATTATGACTGCTTATAATTGGAATGTCTCCTCTTCAACAATTAGGCAAGTTTGAATGAATCTTTGCCAGAAAGTTTCTTGGATAAGATCCACTGGACCAATCGAATTCAGGTGAGCGGTTTAGGGCCATTCTGTCCCTCTTGGTATAATTTTTCTTCCATCAGATTCAGGCCTGTATAGCGATTCAGTGGTTTAAGCGTCTCTCGTTGTTGAAATACATTGATTTATATACGCCCGTCAAAAGACGAGACGTATTATGTGATCACCTGTGGTGGGCGGGAGGCGTCAGCTTCGCTAGTAGCTTGAGGTCACCGCCTCTCGAACGCATTCCAACTTATCAGTACTTTCAGTACTTTGATTTAATGTATGTTTTGAAGAAGGATGGTGAATGGTCACTTAGCTAAACAATGCTGTTATTTCGATACAACTAGAGAATCCCTTTTCCCGGTTTTCAGGCTGATCGGTCAAAACATGTGCCCTCTAGAGCGCATACAAGGATTTTCTGAGATTTGACCCAATGACATAGTTTTGACCCCATTTTACCCAATTTCGAACTAATCCAAAATTGCACCAATTCAATGTATTCTGCCTCCAGAGTGCATACAAGGTTTTTGCTACTATTTCACCACATGACCTTGGTTTTTTTTAACCAAAGTTGCTTAAATTTAGACGTCGTATTTTTAGCTCACCTGATCACTAAGGACTCAAGGTGAGCTATTGTGATCGTCCAATGTCCGTCGTCCGACGTGCGTCGTCCGCAATTTTTTAAAACATTTTTTCCTCCTAAGCCTGTGGGTCCAATCTTGATGAAACTTGGCGTGGATGTTCCTTAGGTCAAGCTCTTCCAAAAGTGTTCAAATAATTGAAATCCACCCTTAAAATATGGTTGCCATAGCAACAAAAATGGTGAAAATAGAAAAAATATTCAAAACTCTCCTTCTCAGAAGTCAGGCATCATTCATATTTGGTATGAGGAACCATGTAGTGGACCTCTACCAAGTGTGTTCATAAGCGGAGCATGGGGTTATATTTAGACTCCGCCGGGGCGGAAGAATCAAAGAGCGAACATCTTTATCAATCTAAAAATATCTTCTTCTCTAAAACCAGAAGGCAGTTAGCTTTTATATTTGGTATGTAGCATCATCTAATAGATCGCTAGCTTGTTCTTATCAAGACCCTGGGGTCATATTTGGTCTCCATCCGGGCGCATCCCTTTTAGCATAGAGTCAAAGAGCATCAATCTTCAAAAAGTTTCATCTCTGAAACTAGATTGCAGACAACTTTTATATTTGGTATGTAGCGTCGTCTAGTTGACCTCTACAAAAAACAAAAACAAGGTTACAGAAGTGATGTTGATTGGCATCCCCCCTTTGGATCCGCTACATGCGCTTCACATATACCAAAAAATGTTGATCAACATGACAAAGGAAAGAAAAAAGACTAAACAAAACCATCAAAAACAATTATATGAGCGAAAGATTATACTGAAATGGTTCTAAAACATTGGCTATCTTAACCCGGCTGTTTCTGTTTTCTGTCGCATTGAGTAGTCTTCCGAAGGTTCAAAATCAGATGACATTGCAGTTTAAGCGACAAATACTCATTCCAGTCTGAGCCTTAATTAATGGTTCAAAATCAGATGACAATGCAGGTTAAGCGACAAACACTCATTCCAGCCTAAGCATTAATGTATGGTTCAAATTCAGATGACATTGCAGTTTAAGCGACAAACACTCATTCCAGCCTGAGCCTAAGTTAATTTAAAATCCCCATCTCAGGGGTTTGAATGATACAAGACCGCACACTTCTCCCAATATGCACATCTTGGTACCCAGTCGATTCAAATTTGTATGAAAAAGAGTTATTTATTTCTTTAAAATATCGCAAGATACTGTTGCACGTAGACACGTCGTTAAGTCATCGCAAGTCACGTGAATTTTAACAATAGCTCCGACATACTTCCTTTAAAATCGTTATGCGAGTTATCCCTATTGATAGATTGGGTAGTTCTTGCGGAAATGAGCAAGCATGTCAAGTTTCAAAAAGATACCTTTAATAACAATAGAGTTCGAAAACGAACACACAAATACCAAGTCTAACAATCACACCAACAACACCAAGGTCATGACGATAGCTATACTTTCTGGTCCAAAACATCAAATGATCCATGCATATAAATGAGTAAACAAGTTCATTTCTCAAAACCAATTTATCATATGGAAATATAAACCATATGATCTTAACGCCTTATATAGTTTGCGCTTACTTACAAAATTTGACATCGTTGACAACGGTTTATTCAAAACACCAACTGTAATTTTAATATTTTAAAGTCGTACTAAATCTTTATTTACCAGAAATGACAAAATGCATTATATCTCTAGCAATCAGTTTAAGTACTACATACTATCTATTGTCAGACATGTAAATGTCATTGTATTCTGTTTTGTAATTTGATAACATATTCTACGAACATTTGATACTTACCATCTATGCGTTGCCAATATAAAGTTCTCTACGATTCAAATTTCACACTTGCTTGTGTTAAATATGCTTTGTTGTTGAGTTATTTTTGAACCATTGCTTAAAGTTAAAAAAATCGTGTAATTGACATTCATTCCGATCAAAATTATTCTTAATCATTCACTCAGCGCTCCATTCATTCATCTCAAACACTCAAACCGATCAAAATCGCTCCGAAATCACTAGAAAGCATTTAAAAATCGTTTAAGACTTTCATCAATTAAGATACCCCGACACCATTTGGCACTTGTTCCAATCTTTGTTAAATAGATATATCTCGTAGAGTGTACTTTCACGATAATTTGACCAAAAAATCAGCCTAGCTTTCAACGCATTTTTCGGAGAAAATTGGGATTTTTGAAAATACCATTTTTCTTGCAAAAATGCCAAGAAACGGACGATAAGAAGCTGAATGGTGACCTTTTATGTTAGTGAGTTGGTATACATGATTCATTGAATACAAGGAAATGTAAGATATTGGATAAGTAACATTTACAAGACGAAAATGCAGGAAAAAACGTTTTCGAAAAACTACTCTTCTTTTCAGCGAAATCTAATTTTTATTTTAAAATTAACAAAAACATACACCTACATTATATATAGATGAAACAATATAATAGAAAATTAGTTTAATATTAGAAGATCTAGAAAAGGTAAAATAGAGAATATGTATCCAGGCATTTTTTGCCCCTTTGCTTTCTATGAAACCACCAACCCTATAAATTCAGGCGCTAAGCTATTTTCGTATTCTGCTAACAAACATCAATAAGACAAGAGTTTAATAATATTTGCTGTAAAACAAAACATGTACCTCATTGATATTTATTTAACTGCTATAAAAGGTTCAATTACTGATAATCCAGGCACGTAGGCAGCAATTTCGAGAGATGGGTGGATTAGATGAAGACTCGTATCTTTTAGGTTCTTCTTTCATAACAAAACACATTAAAATTTCGATTTTTACACCTGTAATAATAACTGAGAAGGAAGGGGGGTTCTTCTTCTATACTTTTACCAATGAAAATATATATACAAGAAAAGAATATATTTATAATCAGCCCAATCATCATGCATATCAATCATAAGATGATGCGTTTCAGGCAACAAACTTGTCCATAAAACATTTAATACCTAAGTGTCATTCGTTGAATCTTCTAGAAAATGATTCAAATGACTAAAAGACAGTTGAAAGGTAATGCAATGGCAGAGAAAGGTCAGGTCATAACATCATTAGAAAAGAAAAAAAACTTGCTTGCAACAAGAGTCTTCTCACTTCCTAACAAAATATCCCAATTTTTCATAACATACGCGGGGAAAGAAATAAACGTTCACCATTTAAGCTTCTGTGGTATTGTTAACTACCAAGTTTTATTCCATTGACCCCGTCTGAACAAGTTCTTGTAACGTTGTGTAACAAGTTGGGGTGGGTGCGTTTATAATGTCCGCAAGTATGGATAAGTCAAAGAATCAAATAAGCCATTCTACTCCAATGTATTTCTAATCGTCCCAATCAACGTATCAATCATAGCATGAATACAATCTGAAAGTATATACATATGCGGTTTTGCATACAAATTCATTATACTATTTCACCTTAAAGTAAAGGCATCTCTCGTATTCATAAATCTATGAATCTAGGTTCGAAATAAGTTAACAATAAATAACGGCTATAGCTATTTATCTTAAACTTCTCCATTTTCCACAATGTTTTCCAAATGATAAATATATTACATATATCAGTGAACCTACCTATCTATGGGATAAACTGTACATTACAACATCGTCGTTCATTCAACACTGTCTCCGCCGTGCAGGTGAACTGTAAAAGAACAATTGTTAGTTTTGAGTAAGTGCGATGAAGGATCAAGATCGGGACAAGGGATCGGCGCGAAAACCAACAATCTCTCGGAAATTAAGACAAATCAAAGCGATCAAATCTTCCGACACAAACAGCGATTAAAGACAAAACCTTACGATGAAAAGAGAAACAATTCAATCTATACGAAATCTACTAACCACAATTAATTTGATCCAGATCGATAATTTAACAATCTAATGCGTCTTGTACGTAAACTGCCAATCGCCCTTTTCAAACAATCCCAAGATCCTTTTACAAAACCGCCAATAAATCACATGATTACTAAAAATAAACCGATAGATAAAATCAAAGCGCCGAGAGCCCTGGTTACATACTCCCGCACTCTGAGAAATGACGTCTCGGCATTCAATCAACTCAAACCCACAAAAAACAAAATTTACACAACATTGAATCGATCTCGAAAATAGAAAACTGGAACGAGATCTTAACAATGTATTAAACACTTTTAACGCGATAAATCACTTCATCGTATCGTCTTCTCCCCCGCAGTGAAATAAATGCTACCAAGCATTCCTACAATCTATGTTTAGTCGTCATCTGTAAATCAAAACAATCCAAGAATATCATTAGTGCTACTTAACCAATATACGTGGTATATTAACTTGCACCTGAAATTCTAAGAAACAATCCAAATCCTGTTAAGAAAATACAATAATAGTTAAAACATTAATGATACATATTTTAGCTAAAAGATTATTCAACAATACTGGTTAAAAGCTTTCGCACAATACACCCATCCATATTAATGAGAACTCCAGACTTTATCAAAGCATCTAATGCTGTTACACGGCTATGTACAGATTCAGTCATTTGGTACATCACATAATTTCCATAATAGTCTGGACGTTTTCGTTCTCTAGTTGATCGTCTAGGTGCTGGTTTTGGTGTTTCATTTCTTTCCATTTCTTCTGGAATTGTCTCTTCATCAACATTCTCTTCTACTCTTTCTACTGACTCTTCATCATGTGGAACTGTATCATCTGACTCTTGTGCCACAACCAATGTCTGTTTCTGTTCTGTTTCTTTCTCCTCTGTAGTCACTTCATCCTTCTGTGTTTCATAAGTCTCCAGGGCATGACCTCCAGCAATTGCTCCTGTGTGGTTCAAATCCTCAATATTGTCATCCTGAGACTCCACTGCCATACTCGTTTCTTTCTTCTCTTCATTCAAATCTGTATCAATCTTGATCCAATCATCAAAATCTTCATCCGAATCATCTTTCGTGACTCTACCCTCTTCTTCTTTCGTCCTAGCATCAGTAATAGGAAGATGGGCGTCCCCACCTTTAGTTGTACCTTTTACAACATCTACCCCTTCACTTGTGTCTAGCTTCTCATCCATGACGTCATGATCTGTATCTTCTTTCGATGCATCTTCCTTATTCTCATCATCCTTTTCACCAATCCCTATTTCCTCTACAATTCTACTCTCTGTTTTGAATAGAAGGTTTCTATGGAGTGTCTTCACGTTATCACTTTCCTTTCCTTTAACACGAAACACAGGGATCTCAGGGCTTGGCTGTTCAATCACAATATATGTCTCTTCTTCAAACTTGTCAGAGATCTTATGCTTTCCATCAAAAGCTACTCTTTTTACCAAAACTGTATCTCCACAAGCTATTCTCACGCCTTTCACCTTTTTGTCATAATACTTTTTATTCTTGCTCTTTGCTTTCTGCACATGTCTCTCAACTATTTCTCTTGTTCTGTCCATTTTGTCTTTCAGCTCCGATATATACTCTTTGGTAGTCTTGTTTGTTGAATCATCTATTGCCTGTTCAAATTCGATGTCCACTGGTAGTTTTGGTCTTCTTCCAAACATCAGTTCAAATGGTGAAATCTTTGTCGACTCATGTGGGGTACTGCTATAGAAGAAAACAAGTGAACTGACGTATTTCTTCCAGTCGCTTTTCTGGTCATTTCCTAAGGTCCCAAGCATATAAAGGAGCGTTCGGTTGAATCTCTCTGGGCCTGCGTTGCCTTGTGGATGGTATGGTGTCGTATGAGATTTGTTAATGTTTGTAAGTCTACAAAGTTCTCTGATAATCTCGCTTTCAAAATTAGCTCCTTGGTCCGAGTGTAATCTAGTAGGTATTCCGTAGTGGACGATAAACTCGTTGAAAAAAACTTCGGCAGTGGTCTTAGCCGTCTGGTTCTTTGTCGGCACTGCAAGAGCGAATTTTGTAAAATGGTCTGTAATAATCAGGATGTTCGAAAATCTATCTTTTGATGTTTCGAGAGTCAAGTAATCGAAGCAGACCAATTCCAAGGGATATGTTGTGTGAACATTGACGAGTGGTGCCCTCTCATTCATTGGTGATTTTCGTCTTAGGCACCTATCGCATCTTTCTACCCATTTTTCTATCTCTGTCGTCATACCTGGCCAATAAAATCTTTCCCTAGCCAATTTCAGCGTTCTGTCCTTACCAGGGTGTCCGACGTCATTATGCAAACCCTTAAGCACATCTCCTCTGTACTTCGTCGGTAGCACCAATTCTTCTAACTCTCTATCTTCTTCCTGTACTTTCCTGTACAGAAGACCTCTTTTCATATACAGATTTTTAAACTGTTTCCTCATATTTGAGTCTTCTTTACTCAATATTCCTTCTGGAACTACTTTATCGATTACGGCGATTCTCCATCTTTCAATTAGCGGATCTTCTCTCTGTGCCCTTCTAATCTCTCTTAATTCTTTTACCGCTAAAGTTTGACCCGGTGTTTCTGTCGCATCCACGACGTTGATATTGAAACATGGTAATGTTTCTATAACCGGTGATGGAACTATGGCTGAGCAGATTGCTTTCACTATCTTATCATCTATTTTTATCATTTCACCATCTGTATCACTCGTAACCTTTTCAAAGGGGTATCTGCTCATTGTATCCGCGTCGACATTCCTTTTCTCTCACTGAAATTGCTCTGAAGCATAGATACCACGGCGTGTGCATCTTAGCTTTCTGTAGGTATTGATGACCATAAAAATCTCTACAATCTACAAGAAACTCGTTTAAAATGGTTTTTCCGAGAATTACTGGTGTTTTAGCCGAATAAGGCGTATCTGGAATCACCAAGAACAAACATTGCTTCTGTTCAGCATTTGGAAGTCCATCTGATATACTTATTTCTGCCTCTACATATCCTTTGTAAGGTAACTGACTTCCATCTGCACATTCGATATTTAGAAGTTTGTCAATTTCCTTAATTTCAGTGTTTTCTAACTTCTTTGCCAACGATTCTGAAATAACACTGACACAACTTCCGGTGTCAAGTAATGCTTTCGTCGTGATACCATTTAAAATTATTTCTGACTCATTTGGATCACCTATTAATTTGGGATCATCTTTATTGTTGTTGCTCACATTTGATCCCGCAATATGAGCTGACACTAGTTTGGGCAGTTGGCTATCTTATGTCCGATTTGCTTACACTTATAACAAGTGATACCTGCATTGGCCATGTTATTCAGCGAAGGGCAATCCCATTGTTTGTGACCCTTCTGGTTACATGTGAAACATGTCGGCTGAAAATTCTGGTTAGCCAATGGTCTCTGTTGCTGGTAGCCACCTCTTCCTCTATCTCCTCTACCTCTTCCTCTAAATCCTCTTCCTCTACCATTTCCTCTGTAATTATTGAATTGCTGTTCACTCTGACTACTTTCAAGTTTATCTATCCTCTCGTGTAATTTCTTGATGAGATCCTTAAGCTCACTCATATCTTTTGACTCATGTTGCACTTGAGTAGCAGCTTTACATGAATTAACACTGTGAGTCGTTTCACTACTCTCTCTCAAGCTCGACTCAAGTTTTCTCAACTCCTTCTTAAAGTCTTCATATCTGGCAATTTTGTCGCAATGGTAAAGTGAGAGATGTTTCAACTCTTTGTTCAGGCCAGCATGCAACACTTCCTTTAAAATTAGGGTGTCCGACTTCTCAATGGCATTTAATGACACAGCCTGGTCAAAGATTTCTTCTAGTCTGGTAGCATATGAAGAAACACTTTCGTCTGTTTTCTGTTGACATCCATAAAATTTCCTCATTATGCTCTCTCTAGACTCTACTGAGCCGTAGTCACTTTCAATTTGTCGAGAATATCTTTCACTGTGGCTCCTGTGCCTAATCTCCTGATAATATCTCCAGCTTTTCCTTTACAGGCTCTTCTGATACCAAGAAGTATTTGTTCATCCTTGTAAAAGGAATCCTTTGCCAATGAAACTACTTCATATTTAAAAGCATCCCAGGTCGCTTCTCCTTTCCCTTCTTCTCCATAGAAGACAGGTAACTTAGGGAATTGATATTGCCCATATTTATCTGAAGCAGGTTCATGTTTGGGGTCAGGTGTCTCTTTCTTAGTATCACCAAATACATGCAAAAGTTTTGCAATGTCCTCCGCTGAACCAAGATTTGGTTTAATTCCAAGTAATTCAAGCGCCTGTAATATCTTCTCTCCATCTGCACTTACTCCGCCTGTAGCCATTTCAAGTTTTCCTTCTTCGGAACTCATGACTGCAATTAACTATCTTCAGTTTATGGCAATATTTAATTAAATTGTGCTCCAAATCACTATCGGTATTTTCAGCACTTTTAATTTCCAATGATTCACACTCGATCACAATATGCACTAACACTTAACACTTCACGTACGATACTACAATTATCACAACACTTCACCGCAAAAATCGATAATTCTTTTTCTACCTTTACACTGCTAAATATTCTCTTCTCATAATGTTTACGTTATCACTATGTTTTTGTCTTGAGTCATTTAGCAAATAAGTGTCTATAATCACTCTTTTCCACACTTTTCACATTTTAGACGGTACACGAATATCACACTTATCTTGGCTAATCGTAATCCGTTTTGGCAAGACAGGTAAATAACTACAACATAGGATCTTGGGGTTTTTTTTTTTTTTTTTTTATTTTAATAACAGGGTCATATGTAATATTTCAATTTGGGGAAATGTTAGTGAAATAAATCAGCTTAACTCATGTAAGGAATAATTCTAAATTAACCAAACACAGAAATGTGTCGCTATAAAAATTGAACGGAAAACAACAACACAGGCCTTACTATCTCATGAGTTAATCTGTTGTTTGAATTTTCAAACTTCAGATCAAAAAATATATTTTCTATATATAAAAATCTGTATGTTTATATATTGTATAACTATATTATTTTTTCACACTATTTGGAACAATCTGTTTTCTACAAAAGAAAGTTTTAAATTGTAAGTGGTTGATTTGCGTAAATATAGCTGTGAAAGTACGCTCCTGTAATTAGAACGTTTTAGGCTAAATATATGTTAATATGCATCTTAATTGCAAAACGTCTTATAACTGCACAGAATACTGTTATAGATACACGAGTTTACTATAATCTAAGTACTTATCGCTGCCCTGTAATGAGAAAATCGATAAGGTAAAAGGTAACTCGTTTTATCGATGAAAAGTATCGTCTGCTTTAAGTGTGCAGTCTAATACACTGAAACGAGATAAATCAATAAGTAAAAGGTTAAAGGTTGTCCATGAAAAGTATCGTCTGCTTTACGCTAAGTCTATTACACTGAAACAGAAAAATCGATAAGGTTAAAGGTCAAACATTTTATCAATGAAAATTTGTCGTCTGCTTCACGCACCTGTAAAAGTGATAACTATATAAGATAACCAATCAAAGTAAATTGTAAGCGGGTTTTTCTGGCCAATCGGTTATTTCCTACGCGTGACGTCAGATGGAGGGAAAATTTCGGCCAATGACAATAAAGAAAAGTTTCGGTCGCGTTCGGAACTAAATTCTAAGTCGGAAAACTTAAGAAGCTGTTTATATCTATGAAAAAAATGAATATCAGGGTTTTGTTTTCTAGACTTTCACGAAATAAATGTTAAACGAGATAAATACTTTGCATTAAATTACTAAGTAAATAAAGCGTAAACGATTTTTCAAAACGGTAATCAACAATCAAAAGCCGGGTCCAATTAAAAAGAACCAACGATTGGAACCAGTCTCAAACGGAAATCATTTGGAACCAGTGAAATGAAACGGGAACCAAAATCGGAGGGAACCAAACGTGAGGAACCAGCTGTAGTCACCAGGGAGCCATAGTGTAGGAACCAGTTATCGTAAAGGGAACCAAAATTTGGGAACCAGTCAATTTAAGTAGGGAACCAAGCCTGGGAACCTGGGAACCAGTAAATAAAAAGAGGGAACCAGAAAACGGGAACCAATACGAGAACCAGTGATAACCGACAAAATGGGAACCAATAACGGGTGAAAATGAGAACCAATGATATAACGGTTAACTAGAAAAGAACTCACTGAAAACACTCTTTCCAAATCGGACAAAAAGTAGGATAATTTAAGGCCAAGGGGGATATTAGTGTGACCGAATGATTTGTTAGTTCATAGTAGCGTAAACAGAGTGATTAACGGTGCATCGCTCACATTCCAGACACACTCACAATCTCGTGCATATAAATCAGAAAAATACTACTTACATGTACATCTTAAATCCCAATCATATACAATACACAATATTCACAATTTTACACAAGTAAGCTTAACTAGTAAGAATGTTTCTAAATAAGACTAGACATAGCTAAACTAGCACAGTTAATAATATCCTCCTCACATCCCCGTGGAATCCAACGTTGATAGTCCATTAGTGCACTCAATCGATTCCAACAATGTTCCCGGGTAAAAATAAATATTATCGTCTGGATCCAATCCCAGCGCTGATCGTGATCGTCTCCAAGCCAATCCAAAATCCGGTGGGCGCCATTTGTAACAAGTTGGGGTGGGTGCGTTTATAATGTCCGCAAGTATGGATAAGTCAAAGAATCAGATAAGCCATTCTACTCCAATGTATTTCTAATCGTCCCAATCAACGTATCAATCATAGCATGAATACAATCTGAAAGTATATACATATGCGGTTTTGAATACAAATTCATTATACTATTTCACCTTAAAGTAAAGGCATCTCTCGTATTCATAAATCTATGAATCTAGGTTCGAAATAAGTTAACAATAAATAACGGCTATAGCTATTTATCTTAAACTTCTCCATTTTCCATAATGTTTTCCAAATGATAAATATATTACATATATCAGTGAACCTACCTATCTATGGGATAAACTGTACATTACAACATCGTCGTTCATTCAACACTGTCTCCGCCGTGCAGGTGAACTGTAAAAGAACAATTGTTAGTTTTGAGTAAGTGCGGTGAAGGATCAAGATCGGGACAAGGGATCGGCGCGAAAACCAACAATCTCTCGGAAATTAAGACAAATCAAAGCGATCAAATCTTCCGACACAAACAGCGATTAAAGACAAAACCTTACGATGAAAAGAGAAACAATTCAATCTATACGAAATCTACTGTCCACAATTAATTTGATCCAGATCGATAATTTAACAATCTAATGCGTCTTGTACGTAAACTGCCAATCGCCCTTTTCAAACAATCCCAAAACCGCCAATAAATCACATGATTACTAAAAATAAACCGATAGATAAAATCAAAGCGCCGAGAGCCCTGGTTACAGTTGGAAAGGAGAAATTGCCCTTGAATCTATATTGCACAATTTTCAAGAGGGTTTACAATTTTAACTTTAACCTCAGTTCATCCGAATATGATTTCAAAACAAAATAAAAATAAAGAAAGAATACCAAATGGTGCGAACCACTGAAATAAAAAATAAAAAAGGATGACTTCTTTTAAAGGGAGGTAATACGTTTTTCGTTATTTTTACTTATTCGAGTTAAGGTTTCCAATGGTATCTGATAACCTTAATTCGTATCGATCTATTTATTCTACGATTTTGTTAGCTGGTATGGACGTTAAAGTGTCTGATTAGTCCACGAAGACTTACGAAGAGAAAATAAGGTATATTTTATTAAAGGGAGGTAATTAATATCGCTATTCTGTTCACCTTGAACAAAATTAGCAATAATGGATTACCCCCCTTTTATTTCACCGAAAAAACTCGCTCCACACACTCATTCAATTTCATTCAGAAATAATTCCAAAATCATTCACCTTGTCAATTCCACGATGTTCTTAACCGCAAATAAGTGATATTTACAATGATTTCAACCTCTTCTTTCATCTTGTTTCAAATTTCAACAAAAAAAAAATCAGTATGTAACGAAACGATGAAAATTCATTAGGTTTTTATGCCAACAATAGCTGTTGCTAACTTTATAGGGTTGAAAAGATCAGAAAATGTTAAACGTGAAATATATTCTCAGCTCTGTTGACGCAAAAAATGACGCCTGTTGGGTGTGTTGCTGTATTAAAAGGATAAGAAAGCTACATGCTAACATGAAATAATTCTCATAATCAATGATTTCCGGTGAAACGATTCAAGTGTTGTTTTAGAGAAAAAGGTCCACAGATTTCCGGAACACCGCTCGAATAGGTAAGTTTATTTTTCGCTTTTAGTAAAGATTATATCAGCAGAACTAAAAGATGATATGACATTAAGCGTAAAATGATATTCAAATTTCTAAATGGTAAATGTGTTGTTAATGAAGTGTTGTTTTAGAGAAAAAGGTCCACAGATTTCCGGAACACCGCTCGAATAGGTAAGTTTATTTTTCGCTTTTAGTAAAGATTATATCAGCAGAACTAAAAGATGATATGACATTAAGCGTAAAATGATATTCAAATTTCTAAATGGTAAATGTGTTGTTAATGAAGTGTTGTTTTAGAGAAAAAGGTCCACAGATTTCCGGAACACCGCTCGAATAGGTAAGTTTATTTTTCGCTTTTAGTAAAGATTATATCAGCAGAACTAAAAGATGATATGACATTAAGCGTAAAATGATATTCAAATTTCTAAATGGTAAATGTGTTGTTAATGAAGTGTTGTTTTAGAGAAAAAGGTCCACAGATTTCCGGAACACCGCTCGAATAGGTAAGTTTATTTTTCGCTTTTAGTAAAGATTATATCAGCAGAACTAAAAGATGATATGACATTAAGCGTAAAATGATATTCAAATTTCTAAATGGTAAATGTGTTGTTAATGAAGTGTTTTATACCAATTTAGAACTAAGTAATAAGGCTTATCGTCAACACCTGCTTGTTTTAGAGTGTCGTTCAACAATATATATTTAACCCGTCACGCGAAAAGGGGCCATCTAGGAACTCCTTAAAATAAATATTTGAATAAGAGATTGACTCTAGTTCAGGACAACCAGAGGTCGCATTTAAAAAAATATTTCATGGGAACAGGGTGTATAAACCACGTGACTTTTTGGAAAAGGAGGGGAGGAAATTCGCTCGCTTCAGGTAACATTTTCAATTTTCCAAATGTTTACAGGTTGTGGTCATTTACTTTTGACCTCTCAAAAATGTTTTGCGTAAAACGCCTAGTATGCGCCAACATGTTGCTTTATTTCCAGATTTCCTTGGTTTGCTCACCCTCGGACGATTTAACAATTTGCGTATTTCGAACTTTGAGGAACTAATTCTGTAAAATTAAGTATAATTTCAAACAAACATATATATGAAGGGGCAAGAGATCAAAATTTCCAGGCTGTCGTCTTTGTCTGGTGACAATTTGCTCCGTATTTAAGAAATAATTGCGAAAAATGTTACCTGAAGCGAGCGATTTTCCTCACCTTCTTTTCCAAAAAAGTCACGTGGTTTATACACCCTGGGGAAGGTAGATTGATTATTCTAGATTCAGAAAATCAATAAAGTGTGAAAATTTTCAACCCAAGTCAGTCTGCGCCTTCCGCGCAGTCTGACGAGGGTTGGCACTTTACGCACTACCCAGATGGTCCCTTCTCGTGTGACGGGTCACATATATGAAGAGATACGTGGGTTACTTCATATGCTATGGAACTGTCGAAACTTCTTCATCTAGTAATAGATAGGCAGAGAATTTCTAGGTATAACTAAACTTCTTTTTGTGTATATTTCTTGGAGTTAAAGGTGGTAGATTTTATGGAATATTTTCATATTTTGACAGTTAATGGTACAGTTAGTTACATCGTGAAATTGACATTCACCTCAATCAAAACCAATCTAAATCGCTCGATCAGCGCTCCATTCATTCATCCCAAACACTCACCCAAACCATTCAAAAACACTCCAAACTCCAAACTGAAACATATAACACCAACTTCGTTCAAAATAAAAATAGCTGGAAAAATCGGGATTTCACTAATTTAATTGAAATTGTATGCGTCTGATAGGTTCTTGAAGAAATATGGAGCTATCTAAAGAACTTGTATGCATATTTTATTAAAGGAAGGTAACCAATATTGCTAATTTTGTTCATCCTGAACAAAATTTGCAATACTGGATTACCTCCCATTAAATTCACTCAAAAGTCGCTCCACACATTCATTCAATTTTATTCCTAAATCATTCCATAATCATTTAATTTGTCAATTTCACAATGTTGTTAACTGTATTTTTAAAATGTGTCCACATGAGAAAAAATCGATCTCTGGTGAGAGCAAGTGCGCCGCTTTCGATTTTTAATATTAGGTCTATAATATTGCAGATGGTCAAATTGCTATTATCTATTCATATTCAGAATCATATTTTCGAAGTCTTAAAGAGATGTATCGATTTCATAAAGTATGTCAATAGCAAGTGATTTAATTCTTGATCATCCGAATATAAATTTTGTTTTTCGCAAGCTCAAAATCTTTCGACATTCCATCCTGTGTGGCTAAAGATTGTCCCTAAATAATAAAATAGAAAGCAGGATAAGACCAAACACCAGTGAGGCATCCCTACTCGAAAGGTAAGAGTAGACAGGCAAAACATCTACGTTTACTTTGGAACCCTGTTTACAGTAAAAATGTATTGGGACGTTACATGTACTGGCCTCTTCTTTCAAATTTGTTCACATATACTTGGGTTACATTTGTGGTGCATTTTAAAGGGGTAGCCGTTTATATAAATAGTAAACCTTGTTGGAAACCGTCTTTTTTATCTTCGTTAAAAATTCTTGTTTCTTATTTTAAAATCGTTTGTTTGGTAGAAAATTGGTTCCATGTCCATAAGATTAATTTTAGTTTCCCGTGATTATGAATAGAATAAATGTTTGAGACGTTCGGAGTTTAACTACGTTATGTTAAAAAAACAAAGAATATATGAATTAACCTTTATTGCGCAATGAAGTAAGAACTGACCTGATTTCACCTGTCTGATACAATAAATGATATTAGGCACTTTTTCCACGATTTCCATCTTCATTTTCTGTACCAAAACCTGTTTCGCTTAAATTTCTTTGAATTTCAAGGTTTTGTATAATTAGAGCACTGAAAACGATTGCACAATAAATAAAATCATAGGAGGCTTGCGTGAGATTCCCAACAATTTCAAATATGCGCAAAGCAAAGGCTCCGACCAGCCTGTGCATCCACACAGTCTGACCAGAGTCTTCATAATGGGTTTTGTCGATAGAAAAGGACTCAAAGTATCAGTAGACCATCAGGTTACTTTATATTTACAATATGTGGCTGTCGACGCTACGAAGGGTTTGTACCTCATGAACATTTCAAATTGTTGGAAATGTCAAGCAAAGACCTATATGTATGTGTCTTAATATTTAAAAATACAGGTACTTTGTATCGTCTGCGAGGAATTATCATGACACGGCAAAATCACGTCATTAAAAACTCTGCAAACCACTATTAGATTACGTTGATGTTTTAAAACACTAAAATATTATCATTTATTTATTTGTAGGATGAAGACGTCATTTTTTCTCATTGCCCTGATGCTTTTTGTTACCCTGACTACAACACTTGGAGAATCGGGGCTCAGTGCAGAATTGCCTGTTGAACAAAGCGAAATCAACAACAAAATAGCAAAACGCGCCTTCACAAGGAAGATGCAGAATTCCGCCAGTGACCTCAGCAAACGAAGAAAACGAAACTTTCCCTTCCGTAAGATTGAACAACAGAAATAAAGAGAGATAATGGTTGTATGAGTTAATTTCAAATCTAACGGCTACTGTTACACCCAAAGCGGGTATCTTTAACATATTTTAACATATTTATATATTTATTTAGACGATTTAGATCAAAATGAATCTTGTGAAAGAACTGAAATAAATACTACTAGATCTGTGTTAGCGTCGTTTTTGTTTTCTTTACTTTATTTCGACTGTTTTCGTTTTATTAGCTCGGCTATTTTCGGAGATAACACGAGGTATTATCATCACCTTGTCACCCGTGTGTCATGCTTTCTTTTACGAGAACCTTATACGCCACCCAGAATCGTTCGAATCTTCTATTCAATATTTTAATCGCTTCTCTGAAAGTGTAAGTTAACATTATTCATCATTAAGTGAAAATTTGCATTCTGTCTAATTTCAGTATTTGCGAGCGCAAACCGAAACAATATTTTAATCTACTCAGTACTCAGTGTTTTCTTGTTCGCTGCGTGATTTTCACCTAAAATCAGGCCTTGCATGTATACATATTTACGCTTTTTCAAGGAAAATATATTTTGATGGTCCTACTTATTAATGAAGGGAAAATATATAAAATGCTAATTGACTTAAAACGGAAATCGCAATGTGTCGGAATTGATTTGTTTAGTTGCAGGTATGAATACCAAATATGAAGGTTGTCTGCCTTCTGGTTTCAGAGGAGAAGATTTTTCTATTTTCACCCTTTTTGTTAAGGGTAATGGGAAAGTTAAGGGTGTATTTCAATTTTTGAACAAATTTGGTAGAGCTTGACCCAAAGAACATCCCTGCCAAGTTTCAAAATGATTTGCTAACTGGTTTAGGAGGAGAAGATGTTTAAAGAAATTGTGGACGACGCACGATGGACGACGGACGACGGACCTTGGACGATCACAAAAGCTCACCTTGAGCACTAAGTGCTCAGGTGAGCTAAATATGTGAACGAAGTGCTCGCACATCGCATTATGGACGCCAGGCATGGACGAAAAAATAGTTCACATAGAGCATTTAGTGCTCAAGAAAATTATTTTTTCAAAAGCAAGAGAAATACTTATAATAATTTGCATTACAGTGAGAAGTCGGACTGTCAATCTAGAGGTCCCGGGTTTGATCTCCGACGGTGGCACCCATTCTTTTCGACTATTTGTCTCTCACCAATGGGTTGATAATCGTAGACTTGTGTGAGATAGCAGCTGGAGGCTAGGAATGAATGTGATGGTTGTACTGGTGAGAGAAATACCAGGAATCCATTGGTAGGTGTTCCAGCCGCCGCGATATAACTGAAATAATGTTGAAAGCGGCGTTAAACTCCATTCAATCAATCAATCACAGTAAGAAAAATCGTGAAACTGACAAGTTCAATGATTTTTTAATGAATACGGAGTGAAGCTGAACGGGTGTGGTGAGCGAGTTTTTAATTATTTTCAAGGGAGATAAAACATTATCGACAAATTCGTTCTCGATATTTTACACACCCCCCCTTATCAAAATCTACTGACTTTCTGTTTTCTTCGTTTAACGGAGAATTCAGACGATTAAAGATCAAAGCTAACCAATCAAAATCATGCTATCCAATTGATATGTTGAACATTTTGAACGACTTCGAAACGTTTATGAACAATTTTGGACTTTTTTTGTGATTGAATTGAGTGTTTAAAATGAAAGATTGGATTGAGCTAGCAATTTTGAATTGCTTGGATCGGAATGAGTGTCAATTTTACGATGTGATTAACTGCAGGTGCTTTGAAAATACAATTAAATTTAATTTGACATTTTTTTATGCAGCATACAACGACGTAGGTTATCGTATTTAGTACCCTCGTCATCCAAGATATCCCCAGAAGAAACAAAGACAGACACTGTTACAGTATCAAGACGCATGTTCACATTCTTTCTTTTCTAAGATTAGATTCACTGCTTTATACAGCCTCAAAAGACAAGTACATTTTCATTATCACGACGCGTTGGCACATTCTTTCTTTTCGAAGATTCAATATAATTGTTTATACAGCCTCAAAGGAACTAAAGGCAGGTACTGTTTCATTTTCACGTCGTATTGTCAGATTCCTTCTTTTCCTAGATTCAATTCAACTCGTTAATATATATTACGAGCTTTTATTTACAAATCAACATGTTTGTAATCTGCTTCAAAATTGGAATCATCAAAACATCAAAAAGTAATATTAATCAAATATATATATATATATATATATATATATATATATATATATATATATATATATATATATATATATATATATATATATATATATATATATATATATATATATATATATATATATATATATATATATATATATATATATATATATATATATATATATATATATATATATATATATATATATATATATATATATATATATATATATATATATATATATATATATATACTAGGTGTATTGTATGAAAAAATATCTAACTCAGTTGTGAGAATCGATAATTGTCTCGGCAATTATATATATATATATATATATATATATATATATATATATATATATATATATATATATATATATATATATATATATATATATATATATATATATATATATATATATATATAAACTTGGCATATCATAATTGGATCACAAAATGAAGTGTTTTACTTCGTTTTGTTTTCAAAGTATAAAATGTCTAAAAAAAAACATCTCCCTACACGGTCGGAAAGCCATTAAGGTTTGTTCTTTATTCATGCGCTTTGACCAAAGTATCACCAAAAAGCTGAATTACCTAAATGTATTAATATGTATATACTTGCTTTCACGAAACTTCTTCATCATTTGATATTTTTTTACGTGTATCTAGCGCGGTCTCATTGACCCAAATCTGACCCCTGCAATTTAGATTGAATAAAAATATGATTATTCCTAGGCGGCTTTGCACATGCTCTTAAAGGAATGAATAACAAAGGGTATTAAATGTAATGCTTTTTTGTGTTTTTGTTGTTAAGATATGTCGGTAATTGTTATTTTTAAGCATTTTTCACAGAGGTCAAAGTCGGGTCAAATAAACAACGGTATATGTATTTATCAACTTCAAGCTGTATATATATAATACATACTAAGTGTTTTGTATGAAAAGAAATATCTAACGAGGTTGGGCGAATTGATCATTGTCGAGGCTCTGCCGAGACAATTATCGATTCTCACAACTGAGTTAGATATTTTTTCATACAATACACCTAGTACGTATTATATTTATCTTATAACCTCTTTTTGTCTTGTTTTCGTCGATGTTTCTTACTGAAATGCAAGTTTCTAAAAATAACTTCATGATATTATTGTTCTAAAAATAACTATGTGATATCATAAAAAATATCATACGGGATGTTATCACACGGATATTTATATAGTTATAAGATAAAAGCTTATGTCAATAAAAAAATCTATGTATAAGTCCTAAATAATGGCCCAGAATTATAACACTTATGTCTGATGCACTTTCACAAAGTACGAGCGATGTCCCGAATAACTTTCATGACTGAATAATCTCTTGACTGAATTCTGCTGATCTTATTGGCGGGCAAAGATACTAACTCAATATTGGTTAGATGTAGTTTAGGATGATTATGCATTTTCAAGCTAAAGGAAAAATTATCCGGTTTCCATATATTTCGATCAACAATTTGTTCTCAGTTCTAAAAAAATAAAAGAGTTCCCCCAATATTTCTATTTGAATTTGTAGTCTTCAGGAATGGCGTGAATATGTGTAAGGGGATCTATGTAATGGATCCTTTTGTTTTAATGTATTAAGCGCCGCTTTTAACATTGTTCCAGTCACATCGCAACGGCTAGACCACCTTACAATTCAGACATTATGTTTCTCGCACCAGTACAGCCTCTCTTGTCTCTAGCTGCTATCCCATTTAGGTTTACAATTAATTCCCTGTTCTTTGGGGTAACATGTCGGAAAGGACATGTGTACCGCCGGAAATCAAAACCATAAATTATTATGATTTAAGATTTTGGGTCCGGTACGCTACATGCTGCGCTATGACGGCGGCTTCTATCTGCAATTGAAGAACATTCGCTATCTTGGTTAACTGGAAATGAGAGGGCCGTATTCTTCCCCGTAATGCTTGATCAGTGGACGTGGTAAAGCTTTAAGGTATGAGCCTGTGTGTGACATTTCCAACAGTTAGAAATATCCGTGAGTGGCTATAATTGAGTAGCGTAGAAAGCCAGTAAATATAAGGTTACCTGTTGACTACAGATAATTTGGAACCTTATCTATCTACTAAACGCATAGTTAAGACTCTGGTAAGACTCTGTGAATGCACAGGCTGGTCAGAGTCTTTGCTTTGCGTACATTTAAAATTTTTAGAAATCTCACGCACAGGCTTATATTGTTTCACATTCCGATGCTTTCACCGTGACAACGCTAGTCTTACCAGCACGAAAACGAAACTTGGATCGTTCATACTTAAGGCAGTTTCGGAAACCATGAACTTTCACAGTGTTAAACGAGCTTGCCAAATGATTTCATTAGGAAACCTCGGTACACATTGTTAAAGACCACGAGTTCCGAACTGTTGCGGAACTATTAAGGAATCACTACCTAAAGATATCATGTGGATCGCAATCCTTGTTCTTGATAACTTATAGTAACAATACAGATTTGGAAATGAGGTAATATCAACGTTTTTTTGCTACATTTAGTCTTCGTCAAAACAATATCAATTTCAAACTTGTTTGTGTGAACTAAAGAATGATGACACCAATACACATAAGGGCTATTCATCTGTCTTCTTCTCGAATTGATTAGTAAATTCGGCAAATTACTGCACGACATAGTCATAACTGTATCCTTAAGATTCCTGTAAAGTGTTTTAGACAATATTTTAAGGGCACTTCTTTTGCCAAGAAAAAGCAGTATGTCAAGGTATATTTTATGTCAACGTGAAGCTAGTTATGAACACAAGCAGTTAAGTAACATAAGACTGCCTTAGCTATAGCCGTATAGCCAAACCATTGTGGAAAAGGGTAATTTTGTACAGAGCAAGCAACTGCATGGCTCATATTTTAACAAAGTACAGTCTAAAGTACTTCCCAGGTACTACTACAATCGTTCGTATAAAACTCGGGTCCAAAATGTCGTCACGCAAGCAATTTATTTTGCATCATTTTATAAACACATATGTCATATAAGTCATACTAATTTTGTAAATGTGTAGATCTATGTAAGGTATGGTGTGTTGTCTCTATGTTAATGGATATTATATTTTAGTCTATATACCTGCAAGGTTGTTTAGCAATATATCGATTTCTTTTTAACAAAATGATAAATATAGTGTTTTTCACATAGATCATTGAGTTCAAAAACTATAATTTGAAATAAATCACAGAAAATATTTCATAACACTAGGGTGTGATGTTGTTATGTTAACAAAATAAATAAAAATTGATTGTTTCAAAAGAGCCTTTTGAGACTGAGTTTTATATCTAAGCATAGGAGGTACATTTGTCTACATTCTGATCAAATTTTATCCAGCCGCAATGAAGTTGTTGGTTTTGAACAAAATATCCATTTTCCACTATGATTTGGCTATTCTGTTATAAAATGGGGCCTCCAATCTTGTGCAACTGCTTGTATTCATCTACAGCTTAAGTTTGATATATTGCTTAGCTGGGTAAACTGTCCATTTTGTTAATAGAAGCAGCATTAAATTTGGTTCAAAAACTCAGTACGTGAACCTTAAAGCAAAAGGATTATCGCGCTACCCAACTGAATATATTTCATTGCTGGGTAACCAAATAGACATTGTAAGAATTTTGGATTCATTACAAGACAAATCGCTAATGCCACGCCATGTATCGTAAGCCCAAATCCCCACAAACTCCCATAGATTCTGACAGTTCTGAAAAAGCAATGTGTCAAGTGATACTTTAGTTTATGTAAATTGACATCGGTCCTGTGTAGAAACAGATCAATTTTTCCTTGGTACAGTATAAAAATAATTTTTTTTTTAGATTTTGAACGAGTGTAGATACTTTATTTGAAACTGTGAAGACACATTGTTTGGATCCGTTTGAACAAGCACGTCAATACAAAATGCCAAATGATTATTTTTTGAATTGTTAACCATGGAAAATAAATGACCAAAGGATCAAAGAAGAACCGGTTACGCTCTTTTGTTAGGCCTTAAAATCACGTTTTAGGCTAGGAAATCTAAAAAAGTTCTCGACGCCATAACAGCCCCATGTGCAAAACATCGACGTCATGCAATGAGGAAAGATAAAAATGGCAGGAACTGATAAGATGACATCGCTACAAGATGACATCGAAACTAACATAAATTCTAATTATAAATTTATAGTTAAATATTTATTTCATGTGTCGAATCGGTAATGATAATGGATTACATGAATGTTATTAACATTATACAGATTGATAACACATCATTGTCTGCTGTATACATGTTTTGGTAAAAAAAACCCCGTTATTCTGACAAGAAACAACAGTATATTGATATATCTTTGGCAGTCTTGTTTCATTTGCAAAGCAATGCAACTAGTGTAGATAAGAAGAATCTTTTCAATGTCTACCTGAACAGAGGGTAAAGCTCATTGAAATATAGCACAGTTGGATTTTATTGATATTCGGGACAGCAACCTTGCTTCCGTTCCTTAAAAGCTTCCCGATTGGTCCAATATGTATTGCCTCGTTTGGGAAATAAATCCGTATTGCACAAACCCTCCTCTGGTTATTCAATATGGATCTAGGTATTTTAATCTCAAGTAATGCAAAATAAACGATGTCATTTGTCTAAAATATTTCAGTGTGAAATAATAGATTTTATCAACAGAGCAATATGATGATTAAAACATGCCGTGTAAAATTATATTGAGATTTCTTAATGATAAAAGTGTAATAATTTAAGTGTTTTAAAGTCAATTTACTTATTATCTTTATCACCTGCCTCATAACTGGTTGTTATTTAGCTATAAAACATGAAAAAGCGCCGAACAGTCGTCATCGACAAATAGACAGTACAGAAATATTCAGGTAAAATTTGACTTCTTTTCATTTAAAAACGCGTTAATTACTGACAAAAGTCTATTTTCACACTTAAAAAGCAAATTGAGAGAAAAAAAAATATGTCGTTGAATGGGGAACCAAACTGTCGCTCTATAAAACAAGATCACTGCAGGCGAATGACACGCTCGGCAAGTTGGTCCTTCATTAGGAATAATTTGAAGGCGAAAATGGAAATATTTCTAGGAAAAGCGCATTTTATTGTCTCTCTTCGGTTAGCGAATAATCGAGCCGAGTTTGAAGCAAATAGAACTGAGTTGATACAAACGCCTAAAATTTTGCCTTTACGTAAAACTATGCATACGCCTTCACCACCGAGGACATAATTAAGGACTTGTTTAAACAGATTTTGCTTTCCAAAACGATCGAGCTCAAGTCTAAAATTTCGACACATAGACGTTACACAATGGGATGAGTGAAAAAAGGAGAATATAATCAAACGAGTTCTGTTTGGTGACCAGTGTTTTTATACAGTTAAATATATTTTATCGTTTTGGAGGAAGTTATGATTGATTGGAAATCTTCAAATCAAATTATGAAGATATGACAATATCCGAATAATGATTTTAGCTCCACTAGCCGAAGGTCAGCGAGCTATTGTAATGGCGGTGTGTCCGTCGTGCGTGCGGCCGTGTGTGCAAAAACCTTCTCTTTAAACATATTCACCTCCTAAACCGTTTGGCGATTTTTTGGCTAGAAATGTTTCTTGTGTAATCATCTTCTTAAATAGGTAAAGGAATTTAAATTGACCCCAAAATATTGGCGTGACAGGGCGGGACTTATTTCGACTTTAAAATCGTTTAAAATCTTTTCTTCCCAAACCGTTGGGCCAATTGCAATAAAGCTTGGCATGGATGTTTCTAAGGTGACCATGTACCCTAAATATGTGCGTAGCAGGGCGGGGATTATTTTTACTTTATTTTCAATTTAAAATCTTTAAAAATCTTCTCATCCCAAACCATTGGGCCGATTTCAATGAAACTTTGCATGGATGTTCCTTGTCTGACCCTTTACCTTACTTGTTCAAGAAATTTTGATTGACTTGCAAAAATTGGCGTGGCAGGGCAGAACTTTTTTCGTTTTGAAATCTTTAAGAATCTCCTCCTCCCATACCATTTGGTCGATTTCAATGAAACTTGACATGAATGATCCTTGGGTGACCCTCTTTTCAAGTTGTTCAAGAAATTTTGAATGCCCCCCAAGTATGGGCGGAGTAAGGCGAGGCTTGTTTTCACTGTAAAATCTTAAGAAACTTCTCATTCCAAACCTTTTGGTTGAATTCAATGAAACTTATCATGGATGTTCTTGGCCAACCATCTACTTGAATTGTTAAAGAAATATTGATTTACCCTCAAAGTTTGTGTGGCAGGGCAGGGCTTATTTTCATTTAAAAATACTTAAATTTCTTCTCCCCACTCATTTAGGCCAATTTCAATGAAACTTGGCACGAACATTCCTTGGTGCACCTTCACCTAAATTGGTCACATCTTTTTGATGGGCCAATAAATGTGGCTATGGCAGGCCGGGGCTTATTTTCACTTTGAAATCTCAAACAATCTTCTCCACCCAATAAACTGGGCCTATGTAATTGAATCTTATAAAGATGAAAGTTTGAATGACCCTTTACTCAAATTGTTCCTAAAATGTGTTAAGAATAGTTTATTCACTGCAAATACCTTTATGTTCGTATTAAGATCCGTCAAGGGTATGAAAATTTATGGAGATCGAGTATTTTGTTACAATGTGGTCCAGACCCAGTAAATCATTACAAAAAGGTTCTAAAGAGACTTCAAAGTGTTGTTTTTAGTCAAAGTAAGCTTTGTTCAATGACGGTCTGGAGATGTGAAAGCCAGTAGAGTGATACAGGCTCTTTTGGGCCTCTTCTTTTTTTTTCCCTGAAATGACAATGCTGTTGGAGGTTGTTGTTTTTTCCTCTTTTTGTTTTCATCACATTTTTACGCATCATATACGCAACGACAAAAATATCATTATGTAATAGTTTCAAAATTACTAGATAATTTAAATTCATTAGCCAAAACTTGTGTGCGAAATTCATAATTCCCCGTGTCTTTGACGTATTCACGCCATTTTAGAAAAAAAAATCTGCCTGATAACCAAAGTCACCATCATTTGAATGTTTCAAAGAAATCGCAAAAGACTTAAATTCAAAATCCATTCATGACAATCATCTATAGAGAGCTTCGTGGAAATTCGATAATATATTCATTGTTATCGTCGCAAAAACGAACATATGGACGGGAACCACGTCTCCTCTATAGTTTTTCTGGCCTGTGGTCAATATAGCCAAAAACAGTCGAATTGCAATAGAATTATTAAATTTGACCACATATTTTTATTTCAAATACCGAAACAGGTCGATGCTCGGGATTGGATGTAATTGCATTTACTTGTACACTTATATAAAACCCATTTTAATTTTCCGAAGGAATTAGACTGAAAATGTCTGCGTAATTTAGCTGATTTAATCCTTTTTTATCCTATAACCATACAAATACCTGTGTGAAAACATCCCATACAATGTTTTTATGATATCACATGGATATTTTTAGAACAATGACATAATGCGGTTATTTTTAGAAACTTGGACATCTGTAAGAAACATCGATGAAAACAAGGTAGGTTATTAGATAAATATAATACGTACTTAGTGTATTGTATGAAAAAATATCTAACTTGGTTGTGGAAATCGATAGTTGTCTCGGCAGAGCCTCGACATTTATTAACCTCGTTAGATACGTATTACATACACGTATATCTCGGCTGTTTTGGAACACAATCCTGAGTTGTCTGTCCCTGTTGGCGTTGGCGGATATATAGCTGTTTAATGCTAGCTGTATGCGTAAGTATTGACTAGATGACGTTTAACCTTGGCAATGCACAGATGTTTCTCAGCTGTTATTTTAGTTATTTCTTGAAACTTGGTATGCGCATTCTTGATCACAAAGGACACATTTTCTTACAAGGTAAATAACTCTTTAGTATTTTTTTTAAAGAATTGTTCCCCCTTTTCGACCGTCGAGTAACTTCATCATGATAATTGCAGCAATAAGCGGTTATTTAACATAAGCGAGTGCAATGCTGATTTCAAATGGATGAGTACCTTGCAGAACCAGTCTTTATTTGCAAGACGACGGCTGTGTCAAAATACAGACGGGTTTTGCAGGGTACGAATCCAAAGATTTCAGTACTGGTCTCGATCAACTTAAATGACACCATGTACTAAGAATTCCAAAAAAGTACATTTGAAAGATAAAAGAAATTGATCCAAAATGATTCGAAAAGTGGTGTCATATGCAAATCACGATGAAATTGAAACAAACAATTCTTCTGAAAATAGGAATAGACGTAAAATGTTAATTTCAATAAGGGATATCGGTTGGTTATCTCCCTTGAAATACTCCCAAAGGAGAAAGGGTCCAAATCATTGGTTACCTTGGGTTTTATCCTTATTTTCTTTGCACTGTATGATTTAAAGATAAGCTCTAAATCAAATATTGCGCAATTTATATGATACATTTGACGTAAAATAAATATTTATTTTTTTCTTTGGTATTGAAAACTGTATCATGATTACGAATTGCATTGATTAGTATTTTGTATTTACACAAATAAAATTCGCAACTTCCCTAAAGACGCTATGGATAAAATCCAAGGAAAATTTCTAAAAGAACCGCTAACGATTTTGGAACACCTCTGATTTAATCCACAGAGCACACAAGGGAGATAATACGCTAAAGTCTCCCATTGTCAAGGCGATTAGTGCTACTTGATTATGATGATTATGATGTAATAAATATAAAATAGATTGACAACTCGTCGTAAATAGAAATGTACATTTACATGTTGACAAACGATTTTCTTTAATCAAGAAACAATAATATTTTTGTGTCCTAAAATGTCATTTGCATTCTTCTGTTACATTCTAAGCAATGTAATGTATATTGAGATCAAGAATCTTATCAAAATCAAACTTATTTCAAAACCTCCGAACAGAGGGTTTGATAACTGAAATGGTCGCGAAAATTGGTGATATCGATATTCCAAACTGCAGCCTCACTTTCATCGTACAACGTAGCTTGCATCGCTTTTATCGTCGAATATAGGTTGTCTCTTTTTTTGGGAAAAATCCGTATTGCACAGTAGCCTCAATTTGGTCGTACAATATAGATCTTTCACTCTCACGCGATGCAAAAAACAAAGCAATATGATTGCTCCAAATTGTTTAGGTATAAATTAAATGTAAATATTTACTATTTCCTGTGTAAATACGAGGGGTGTTCCAGAAGTTCGGGGACTGACGTCATATCTCAAACACTGATGCTCGTATGAAATTATAATTTATATCATCTTTTATAGTTATCTTTTCTTTACTCACACACCAAATATGGTGAATGTGCGTCGAATGTTAATCATTTTAGGGGCGACCAAAGACATGCATCGTGTGCCGAGCGGCGCACGCCTCGAACCGCTAACGTACATCTTTGACGTCGGGAGATTCAAAAAACCAATCGTAATTCAAGCTTTTTCAATAAAAATCACCCCTAACTCATTATTTAACTTTAAACAATTGCTAAATGTAACATTACATCGTCAATATCGAAATAATCTCGCTATAACCAGCCATCGACAGGCGTCCAAATGCACTTATATTGTGTCTTGTAATTCAATTACAGAATTTACCAACATTTGATACTTGTCCTTCATTTATCGTCACAAAAGGGTATTCTATCATTTGAATTTTCCACATTAATAATTCTTTTAGCTTTGTTGTCGAAATATCTCTTAAGAAATGATTAGATGGGTGCCATTGACAATGCTTCGATCCTCTGCTCTCACCTTGAATCAATTTCTATTAGTTGGAAAATGCAACCTGACGTTGTTCCGGTGACTTGAGTCAACTACCACCATCGTCACGAAAAACAAAACGGACAAAAATTGAAACTGAATATTCAAAAAAGAGATTGATTTTAGAAATTCTTCCATGGGAAGGTAGAATGATCATTCTTGAATCAGAATATCAGTCATGTGCTTTTAAAGAGTCGCATTCCGCACAGTCTGACAAGGAAAGACACTTTACGCACTACCCAGATGTTATCTTTTCGCATGACGGATCAAATAATTTATTTTCAGAATGAAGACATCTTTCTTGCTTTTAGCCTTGGTATTGTTTTGTACCCTTACAACATCACTTGGGGAGTCAGGGCTCAGCGCGGATCTTGAATCGCCAATTATCCGAAGCGACGTAAACGAGAGAACTGCAAGACGCGCCTACACAAGAAAGTTGCAAAACTCTACTGGTGACCTCAGCAAACGAAGAAAGAAGAGCATAATGGCTTATCGCAGGGGTTAAAAGACATGACAATAAAGGACAAGCAAACGGCGGTTTGATTAATGAATTTGAAATCTTATTCGTGAAAACTGTTATTTTACAAGCATACATGCACACACAAATATAAAATTTCTTGAGCTTACTCTGAACACTATATCATTATTAAGTAAATCATCTACAATCTTGCCATATGAAATGAATTGAATAAACCAGAGCTGTTTGCCTCGAATTGGATTTCTGTTATTTAATTTTAGATATTCCTTTACGAAAGCCATGTGGTACATTATTGTGCGAATAACTTTTTGAGAGTTTATGTGCTACAAGGTCATCAAGATATGCCCTAAACAGGATTTTTTTTCAAATAAAAATGTAAATAAATCGTTTTCAAGTTCACATGATGAAAAATACCCCTTAAAAGTTTAACCCAAACCATTCAATGTAATTCAACACCAATAATTCAATTATTTCAATATCAGTAGGAAGAAATAAGGTATAAAAATGGAAAAAGAAACGAAGGTTTCTTTTTCTGTGACGCAACAAGATATAACAAAATGAAAAAAAAATATCACACATTCATATGATGAAGATCATTCAGTACAAAAAATACACATAGATCTATTGAAAATTATAGGAAGAGCCGCGTAAACAACACATTTACATGAATCAGATTTTTTTTCATGCAAATTTGTCCATAATTTGAGTGTTAAAAAGAATTTGGAGGAAGAACGGACGGATGTACGGACAGACAAGCGAAGAAGATGATACAGTTAATAATATCGTTAAATTGACAGTCTTTCCTAGCATTTCCATTCTAAATCACTCACTAAGCACTCCATTCAACACATTCAAAACACCCACTCTTATTACTAAAAAAAGCTAAGAAATTGTTCCAAAATGCATCGGATTCACTCAAAACGATCACCCTCTCATTCATACCGTTTCCATTCATATCGTTTATATCATAAGTCGATAGTGGCTGGTGTGAATTTTAAACTTTTTGATCGGTCATGAAGACCTTCAAATAAAAGGTACGTACATTTGTTAAAGAAATGTAATAAATAATCGTGCGCTTGATTAATGGACCTACACTTAATTATCGCTGTGCTTGAACAAATACAGTCAACCCCCGTGTTAACGACATTCAATACAACGAAATTTTCACATACCGACATAAATTTCCTGGGAACGGATTTGCACAGTGCATTTTTCATTCGTTATAACGGAATTCTCGTTTTCCGACACCGACACTGATTTTCAAGGAACTAAAGTACATATTCCCTATATAAGCTGGTTCATTACAACGACACAAAAAAATTTGGTCACGATGGTTAATTACACAGAACTAAAGGCATGCTAGATAAACAACTAAAGTTTGTTGATAATTAACAAGTCTTTAACTTTGAAAAGTGTGAAAATATCTGACATGCAAACAATTGCAATGTATAATTAACACCTGTAACACATTTTATCCTTTCAATACACTCTATTACTATATTATTATTATCATATACCCTTAGATTAGTTTTACATTTGTTTGTTAAGCTTTTTTTCTATTTTGCTATACAGAAAATGTTAGTTTTAAGAGCATCGAATTTAAATTTTGTAAATGCATATGGCAAATAAATTATAAAAAGATCAGATCAATAAAACATATTACTAATAATATAACTGTAAAAATGGTTCCCTGTAACAAGTGTTTCCTTTAGTTTGTACATGTACTATTCATAGTATATTAAAAAATGGATGCTGCTTTTTACAATCCTGTATTGACTTTAGTGTTCATTCAATACACCGATATTTTCGTTACA
Organism: Fragum whitleyi; assembly: GCA_948146395.1. Lineage (NCBI taxonomy): Eukaryota > Metazoa > Mollusca > Bivalvia > Cardiida > Cardiidae > Fragum > Fragum whitleyi. Next base: position 18,798,915 of record OX411557.1, read on the forward strand.
ACGACATATTTTCTGGAAACAAACGTGGTCGTTGTAACGAGAGTTGACTGTATTATTATTTTTAGATTTCTTAATATGTGTTTTTGTTAGCGAACATGGCAAGTTCCAAAGGTTATCATGGAGCATATATACTGAACTACAAAAATAACGCATCGCTTTTCACTGACAAATAATTTTACCCTGAAACTGATCAATTTACTGATTTGAAATTACTTTAGTTTGGCCGGCCACTAGGTACACAATTGTAATGAAATTTATTCCTTAACTCATACTCAGTTGAGGAAAGACACTTGAATGTGATAAACATGTTTTCTGCTGTTGGAACAGATCGAATGCATCTAAAGATAATAATGTTGGTCGAGTATTACAGCAAATATAGGTGGTAATGAAAAACAGTGTAGACATTTATCAGATCAAGCAAAGTCTTCGGGTTTGGCGCTTGCGAAAAATAAGATTTCGATACGCGATCGCACATAGTCATATTGAACTGATTAATTAAATCAAGGACACTTGCAACTGCCATAAGGGACAATAACTGGACTATTGTAAGGTTAAAACGCCGATTTTCACAGCTCTCGTTGCCATACTTTGGATACTGACACGATTAGGAGGCTGCATTATAAGGTGATATTACCGGAAATTCTTACTCTCTATGTCACAGTTTTCAGGTTTTAGTGGACTATTGATGACAGTGGAACACCAAAATTATGAATCTGAGACGAGTATCCAATCCTTCAGTAGCTATAGCCATATGTAACACCCTATGAGCAAATAAATTTTATGGTCCATTTAGCTCATGCAAGTATGGCCTTTCTTCGCGAACACCTTTTTTAAGTTATACCAATGTCTAATCTTTCACCGATCGGACTTATCTCTAGATCTAGACGTCAAATACGAGCTTGCAATGAGAGTAAGAAAAGAGCACGAAAACCCAAGGTTTTGAGTCAGATTGAGGCAGCACGCACAGCACATGGATAGCCATGTTGAGAGTAAGTCTTGGTGAAATTCAGAAATCCACGCGTCAGACATTCTTGGTGTGCGATTTTGCACATGGATTCAGGCGCTTGTGACTTTTACTGAGCAATGGAAACCTTCTCTAATTTCATTTTTTTTCATTTTGGGGATTGTCACCTTTATGAGTGTGTAACTCTTCAATGCGTATGTATACGTTGTCGACCTTTTTGACACCAATCAAAAATTGGTCAAAGTTTATTTTGATATAACCATTCTTTCAAACTTTATATTGTAAAAAAAGTTATATCTTAAAAATGAAGCAATGCGTTATTTTTTATGTTCAGTATATGTTTGTTTTCAAATAGCGTTGTTATAAGTACTGAATTTTCTCTAAAAATCTGCATTTACACAATTGTTTAAATTTTCAGATATTGAAAAGTTCTTTCAAGCGATCTAGAGCTTTTGTCCCATTTTGTACACATGCATCACTGCTACGCCAAACTTGGAGACAAGCCTCTTTTTGGTCAACAGGGTCATTTGGGTGGTCTTCCATTATCTTCTTTATAACATTGTCTCTAATTTCCAGTAGATTTCCAACATCATTTGTATCCCCAGACAGTTTAGATGCTAGTCCTGCAAGCGCTGCATCTGACAAATGTTCTGTAATTCAACATCATTTTATATTATTAAGGATGCCGAAGGTGTTAGGTCATAATTGTATTTAACGTCAACCTACACACAAATGCAGTCAATTAAACAATACAAATAAAACAAATATACGTACATATAGTAAAATATCATTTACCATTGTCACTTTTATATTTGTAGCATCTCTCTATACCCTGACTTATCTCTTACACTAGAATACGATTCTTTAACTATGACCATGCTTTATTTTAGGTTATGTATTTCATTATTTGAAAAAAAAGTAAAATTAACAAGAGACATAAGGTGACGCGTGTAATTACTGTTAAAAATATCTCCCCGGTAATTAGAAAGGAGTAAAATTGTTAGTCTGAATATAATTATTTATGATCGGAATATTCTTTCTGAATACATCTTAATATTACTTCGGTTTATATGTAAAGATATATATTTGTTACCAGAAAGGTGACATCCACGACATAAGGTGGAAATCTAAGTAAAAACGTACAAACTGATTACAATTACCATATATAACTTTTTATATAAATCAACTATTAAGAAAATAGCATTAGAAAATAAATAGCGGAACCAAATCTTGGCTCATCGCAGCGTTGTCATCAAAAATAAACTTGACAAATTTGTATATTTGCGGATGGATATCTTTGATTGTATTTTTATCTTATAATCATACAAATATCCGCGTGATATCATCCCATTTGATATTTTATATATCACATGGATATTTTCAGAAAATTGTCAAAATGTGTTTATTTTAAGAAACTTGCATTTCTGTAAGAAACATCGACGAAAACAAGGCAAATAGAGGTTATAAGATAAATATAATACATACTTAGTATATCTTATGAAAAAATAATTAACTGGGTTGTTGGAATTTATAATTGTTATTATAAATCCCCCCAACCTCGTAAGATTTTTTTTTCATACAAAACACTAAATACGTCTTATATATATCTCAATTTTTATCTTTGTAGTGCTTCTTCTTGGTCATACAAACAAAAGAAATGAATCTTATTGTATCACACTACATGTAATCGAGTGTACATGTAGATCTATACCTTTTTGATAGGTTACAAACACTTGACATTCCTGTTTCAGATCGAACAAACCACACTCCTCCAGTGATCTCTCGATAGGTCCCACCTTTTTGTTTGCAAAAGAAAGTATAAAACAATTGCTAACAATAAATGCCATTGATACAGTCTCTTTATATATATGTACAACCATATATAAATGATAAGTCAATGAAACTTAATACGAAGACAGATTAAAGTTATAACGTGACACTATATTAAATCAATACATGTAGGTATACTTTGTTAATGCCATCAAGGACTTAAAATTCTGATTTATTTGTTGTAGTTTTATTTAATGCATTATTTAAGTGATAACTGTCTGACTGGCTGAAAGTAAAGTGTCATGCCCTCATTTAAGGTCCACTCCTTTTTTCAAAGGAAATATCAAAAGGAGACAAAGAGACATTTGCCTCATAACTTAATCTGGCTAAAATGTGGGCAAAAATTTACATAATTGTAAAATATCTGAGGAAAATTTAATTACTTTATCCTTTTGTCGCTCTGTCGTTTTCATCCAGTCTAAAATGACTACTCGACATATTGCCTTTTCATTCGTTCCATCGTCAACTCTTGCCTTTGCCCTTCTATACAGTCTCTGTAATGCAGATTTACCCTCTAGTCTTTCTACAACACCTTCCCAGATACCTTCACCCCTCTCTGTTAGTTTCCATGCCAGGAAAGTAGCCAGTGATGTCACTGAATTATAAAATTAGCATGTGGCATTTCCAACAATTTCACATATGAAGCAAAGTATTGAGCGGCCCAGCCAACTATAAAATACTAAATAAATGTTCACTTTCACCCTGGAGATGCACTTAGTCTTTATTTTTATACACAGTGCATAACCAAAGATACACAAATGTAACAAAGTTATGGTCAGTCTGTGCGGCTGCACGAGCTGGTAAGATGCTTCGTTTTGCGCGTATGTGATTTTATTTGAGCATGCGCTTGACATTTCCAACAATTTGAAATGTGCGTTAGGTGCAAACATTGGGCAGCGTAGACAGCCCCATACCGTAAATGGAATGTTACCTGACGGTTTTTTAAGTACTTTGAGACTTTATCTATCTACTAAACGCACAGTGAAGACTCTGGTCAGATCGTGCAGATGCACAGGCTGCCCAGAGTCTTTGCTTGGCGCACATTTGAAATTGTTGGAAATCTCCCACACAGGCTCATTTTGGAAATGCCGTACACTGATTAAAGAGTATGTGCCTTACAATGTGAAGCATCGACTTCCCAAAATACATTCATTAATTTTGTTGATTATATAACGCGTGTTTTAGAAAGAAAACGAAAATCAAACGCAGTATGAAAGTTGTTGCTAGATATCGCGGTTGTGTAGATTTTTCTAAAGAATTACCAAGCAAATTTGTTATTATTGCTCACATATAATTGAGTTAATGTCTAAGATAGTTCTTTAGTTGACAATAACAACATAAACGTCCAATTTGTAACGAATGAAAAAATGGTATTAGTATAAAATAAGTTGTTCATTCAAAAGTATATTTGTAACAATGAAAATTTTGAAATTAATATGGTTGAATTGTTTGGTTTATTCAAACGTTTTTATAAAGAATGTGGCCTCTGTTTAAAGTTGATTCTTCAGCGAAAATCACATTATTTCTGTGTTGTCTTACAGCTAAAAACATCAAGAAATTGACAAGGTGAATGATTTTGGAATGATTTAGGAATGAAATTGAAAGAATGAATGGAGCGAGGTTTGAGTGAATTTAATGGGAGGGAATCCATTATCGCAGATTTTGTTCAGGATGAACAAATTAGCGATATTGATTACCTCCCTTTCATAAAATATGCATACAAGTGCTATAGATAGCTTCCTATTTCTTCAAGAACCTATTAGACGCTTACAATTTGAAGTATGTTAGTGAAATCGCGATTGTTTTTCTATCTCTTTTTTAATGACATGTTCATTCTATGTTTTTCAATGGGTTTGCGCGATTTGAATGGTTTGAGTGAGTGTTTTGAATGAATGAATGAAACGCTAAATGAACGATTGAGAATTGTTTTGTTTGAGGTGAATGTCAATTTCACGATGTAACTAACTGTACTTTGTTTAGCTGTGTGGTCTAAAAACAAAGTCAAAGACTTACAATAGTACGGAAATTTTACTGCTGCAATTTTCACTCTTGATTTCATTCTTTCTGACTGAAATTCAAATTATATAAAAGTCATCTGAAAAAAATCAAATCAGGTTAGGCTAAGCATAGGTCAATCTTCAAAAAGTATAAAGTATATTTGACAATGGACCATCCTCACAACGAAAAAACAAGTGATTCATCTCAAATCAAATGTATAACCCTTAAATACGAATAAACGTAAGGGAAACAATCGTAGTTGTTTCGTAGAGATGATTTTAATGAATATATGCCATGAAGTAATACCATATTTATCCCTCCAAAGCATAGCAAATAAATTCGGCTTCCGATATTTAATCAAGTACAAAAGTAACCATCAATTGCCACAAACTCCCAATTTTTTTCCTCATTTTCTTTATTTCGACCAGTATGATGATATATACTGAGCAAAAATGAAAACATGTCACTTCAAAAATCTCCTGTAAAATCGCTCATTCCGTTCTACATAGTTATTATGCACCCGCATCGAAAGTCCGTCCGTCCGACTTCTCATCAACTTAATCAAAAAACTTCACATTGCCAATATCTCTAGGCCTATTCAAGAAACAAGTCTCATATTTATCATGGTGATAGATTTCAATAATACGCATCTACTGGTACCAAAGTTAAGGTCTAGTGGCAAGTTCAATGTAATCTGTCAGGTTCAAATAACTCAAAAACTTAACAAAAAAAACAAAACATCGCCAATTTCTTCCAACCTATTCATGATATAAGCCTCATATATGGCATGGTGATATATCTCAATGTTGTGCATCTTCTGTTACTATAGTCAATGTCATATGGCAAGGTCATGGGAATCTGTCGAGGTCAAATAACTAAAGGAATTAACAAAAACATAACAGTGCCAATATCTTCAAGCCTTTTCAAGATACAAGCCTTATATTCGGCACGGTGATAGATCTCAATAATACGCATCTGCTGGTACTAAAATCAAGGTCATTCTCGTTCACAAACATCTTGTATTATTAATTGATTTAAAGCCACAGGCTACCCTACCCGAAAATTTCTCAATGGTAATCTTTTTTGACAAATAACTTCAATAGAGTCGGAGTACCATCAAACACCGTTTTCACATAAGGATGCACTTCATGTTACTTAGTGGTGAATTGGTGGCCCGAATAAGCGACTTTTACAACTGAAATAATCTCAATCTAACGATTGTCTCCCGACTTTTTAAATGCTGATGAACAAATTGTTCTTGTTGCCGTTACCCTATTTGAGGATCGATCGATTCAACGTGACGTCACTAACGTCGCGCGAAAGCTCGTTTGCTAAAAAATAAAAACACAACTCTCATAATTTTCTATGAATCCTTGCAACATCTAAAATTGAATGTGACACCAAGTTCACATTTTGAAATATAAAGCTGTAACGGTTGGCTTCTTACTCTTTTTATGGTAACCTATGCTTAGCGTCTGTGAGATAAAACACTGTTTATGGTGTACATGGGACGCCAACGTCTTCCATTTTTGGTGGCTAGACGTTGACGTTAAACACGTAGCCTTCAAGTCACAGAATTCCTTTTGTTACGCCGATTCTACTAAAATGGCACGCTTTGTGTTACATATTTATTTGATGGAAAGTTAAAAAGGAAATTCAAAAGTATCAAGTTTTACATTTGTGCTAAGTATATCAATCCTGTATGTGTCCTTCCCAGAGAAGTATAGTTGTCCACAGGTTCTTATATACACACCTTTGGAAGACTAATAGGTAGTACGATTTCGCATGTTTTCCCATTTGGTTCAGTCATACTACAAACAACATTTCCCATGTAATCCTGCATGTCCCTTTGTTTAAATCGATCTTTCACTTCAAAATATAATGTTTCTTTGGCAGTATCCATAAAGGCAAAAAATGGTATGACAATCTACAAGGATATATAAACTAAAAGTAACTTATTCTACAACGATAACGTTTAAGTAGATCTTTAACACATGTAACGTAAGGCCGGGGTGTTAAAGTTCAAATTAAATAAGTGAATCGTATGACCCGCTCTGGCATGACACAATCAGCTTTTGTAAAAATGGTAATATTATTCAAGTTATGTTTATCAATATTTATGCGTTCTGATCGGCTGAAAACTTGGTTTTTTCCCGAATGAAAACAAGTTTGAGTATGCACTTGCTTTTTTAAGCTTCCGCGAAAAGTAGTCCCATGAGAAATATGTTTCTGAACTGACAAATCTTTATATATTTGCTTCATGAAATTAAATAAAAAGATATGAAGATAATATTTGTTGATTTCATAGAGGTATGAAACTAAAATCCTAATCACACTCATGTATTAATCCGCTTCGCGTATTCATACAGTGTGTAAATGCTTTTAGTTTTATATCTACATGAAATCAACAAATACTCTTCATATCTTATTTTATCGGCAAAAAAATTACATGTTATTTTGTAATCGACATGAAAAAAGAGAAAATCGTTGGAGATCGAGATAAACGTCACAACTAAGCCGTAGCTACGACGTTTAAGTTGCAACTCAAAAAACAATAAATGAAAAATAATTGCTGAAAACTGAGTTCAACAACAATCTAATTTTGAAACCAGCAGTTTGACCAGAGGTTTCACTATTTCTTTCGTAGATAGATAAGGTCTCAAAGTATCATTAGGCCTTCAGGTAACTTAATATTTAAAGTGTGTGGCTGTCAACGCTACACAGTGTTGCAAATATCACGCACAGGCTCAGTTTTATCCGAGTTCATATTCAAAGTACAGCTACGATTGATGCGTATTTGGTTAAAATAATTGAGGTTAAATGTGGACAGCTGAAGCACATATCCATTGCTTTCTCACACCAGTACATTTGCGGCATTTATTCCGAGCCATCAATTGCCCCTCCCACTCAGGCGTGCTACTTATAATTTGATGATTGGTTGGACACAATTGACGCTTGAAACTCATAAGTTTTTTTCAAATTCTACATGATAGTTAGCCAGGCACGAATTTGAACTCACAATTCCAGGCTTGATAGCCCAATGCGGTACCGATTGAGCTAATCCGGCTTGGTAAATACAGTTCAGAAAATCAAGAAATTCATAGATTTCAAAATGAAGTTTTTAGGATTAATAACTTTCGAATTACATTAAATCGTGGTTCTTTTTAGTTTATAGTGTTAATTTACTTTTTTGATGGCGTTAACAATTGTTTAACGACCGAGTGCAAAGCACGAGGACATCGAAGGATTTTGATAGTCTCTGTAAATGTCAACGCCCTCAAAAAAGCGAATTGACGCTATTTTTTTAATAAAGAAGATAGATTAGAGCATAAATACTAAAAGTAAAATAGAAACGATATAAAACCAGTAACAAACCTACTAATGTGCCGAAACAATGCGCCATGCATTACATCGTCCATTTTGTTTATACCGACGTTTCGTGATAAATTGATGACGTTACACAATTTAACGCGGAATTTAAAGTAACGTCTTAAGGTATGCTCTATAATAATGTTGGACATGAATATTTTTTTACGTATATTACTTATCAATGCGTACAGTCTTCTAACCTTTGTAGGTTTTGAACAGAATGCATAAAACATCTCTTTATGACAAACAAATACTGCAGAAAAAATATAAGAAATGTTGAAAGCGATTAAGCCCAAATCGCGGAAATTCGAAGAAAACAGGTCGGGCGTTAAAGGCACGTGAATTCACTAAATATTCAAAGTTTTCTCCCGTTAACGCCCGGGTTTTGACCGTTAACGTATGCCTCTATCGACCCGAAAACGTACATTTTATGCAATAATGAATGATAATACACAATGCAAATGATGAAAATAGAAAGTGGATTGATTTGAATGAAGTTGCAAAGCTTTTTTGATCAATATGCGTTTGAATAATCACTGGCATTTTGGGTTTATCTTAAGAAAGAAATCTTAAGCTAAATAATTCTAGTGATTCTGACTTTTATAAGCCGATATATCTAGTAGAGAGCATCACAAAGTTAAAAGTCGAGCTTGGAATTCCTACATTTCTATTATCCATGTCTTGCAAGTCAATATTTCCGGTACAGCTGATTGTAATGTTTTGTCCTTCTGGTATACTGAACTCTCGACTAACATCAGGACCTGAAAGTAATATTGTTCAAGCAAATTTCAAGATTAAATAATATCATGTGATAAGCATGACAAACATAACGAAAGACCAAAGAGAGTCTGTATTGCTCCACGAGCCCTTTCAGGTCACAAAATATATGACATATACAGATTAAATTGCTTAAGAAACTAATAAATTAAGATCTAGTTAATTTGGAAGGAGATTATCATCAACTGTAAGAAAAACTACTTTAGGTATCAAGAAGCCAAAATAATTAGTAAAAGATAACATAATCATATTTACGCAAATATTCTCGTATTTCCCTACAATAGAGGTGAATAATATCGATGAAAAAAGTTTCAAATATATACAATAATATATTTACCTATATTGTAACCAAGTTCATCCAATTCAGCCAATTTTGCATTCACTTGGTCTCTTCTGACACAATTTACAATCCCAAAAGCCGGATTCGATCCTTTCTGTCTGAGAATAACTCGCACTAAGGACTTGTTCAGGTATTCGTAAATTGACTCAGCAATACTAAGACTTATATCTTTTGGAGCACTTGGAGGAAGGTCAAGCTGCAGGAGACTGGGGAATGACAAAACAGAGGTTAATTAAAGTAAAGGATAAACTGGTTGATTTTCTTTGTAAATTTTCGATTTTTCGAAAGATTTTTTTCTTATTTTCATGTGATCATTAACTCATTAAAAAATAACTCTTTCCTTTTCAGTACCACCTTTCTCTCTCTCTCTCTCTCTCTCTCTCTCTCTCTCTCTCTCTCTCTCTCTCTCTCTCTCTCTCTCTCTCTCTCTCTCTCTCTCTCTCTCTCTCTCTCTCTCTCTCTCTCTCTCTCTCTCTCTCTTTCTTTCTGTCTGTATACCTCAGCCTTTCTTTCCTAACACTCCATATCTTATTTACAACTATGTATTTAATTATTACCTGTACTTATATCTACCTGCCGGTAGAATTACAGAAACATCTTGGTTACGTCCCTTGTATTCGATTTCAGCGTTTTTCCAGATATTTTCCAAAGTTCTGTATACGTAGTAGCTTCTAGTTGTGCCAGGCTTTGGACCTTATAAGTGTAAAGGGGAATGGTTACTTTTTTACAAGAGATAAAGACACAACCATTTAAATAAATACAATATAAGTTTAGTTTAAAGATGCACTTACTTTGATCATACTTATCGTGGAAATGCCACTTAAACTTACGTAAGGAATTTGTTATCTAAATATTCTTTTCATTTTCCGATTTGTGTAGAAACATATTTTTCGTAATGCTTTCAGAAAAAAAGGTGTCACTCCGTTTTCTCCCAAAATAGCTAGGATGACTTTCTCTTTCGGATAGCAAAGTTTGAAAGAAGACATTGAAAGATGCAATCCGTTTGCAGACGAAAATATCGCTAACAATTGTTTAAGCGTTTTCCTTTTTTAGTTGTTGTATTTTTATCATTTTATACTTTTATTTATTTAGATAATTTATCCGTCTCGGTAAGTTTTTCCCCTCGAAAGAAACATCATTCGACACACGAAACGAAATATATTTTTATGATAGAACAAAAATTATGTAACATAAATCAACGGACGTGTTATCTTATTACAATTAACAAACATGTTGAATAAAATGTGGTATTGCGATAAACTTCGTGGCAAAAGAAGAAATCTAAAACCATCATATTAACGATCTTTCAATTTATGAAGCATTTTTATCGATATGTTCATATTATTTATGATATTGAACGCGCATTTTTCATTTTGTGTGTGCAAAGTTAATCATCACAGCACAGATTTTATTTAGCACAATAAATATATAGTTTAAAAAAAGGAACATTTTTTTCGGATAAAGTGAAGCAAATAAACCCTAGGTGTATTTCTGATGTTTGGGAAATACTGTTGATAGAAATCGTTAAGAATCTATATTGTCTAATTTATTTTGTGTTTTGTTCGTCAGTGTTTTTAAATATATATAAAAATACAAATGTCAATGAAAATTTTCACTTTTTCAAATTTCCAGATTTCAATAAATTTATCGTCTGAATTGTAAGTAATTAATGATGGTCGTTTAGTTACGAACAATTATACCAGGGCTTTTTTTAAACAAATTGAGAATGAATAGTCGACAAGAAACAACAACAAACAAACAATCAATTAAAAGTTGTTGTTTTTTTTTCAAAAAGAAGGTCTTTATTGATTTTCATAGACGGACATCAGTTTCGAACACCTCTTCAGTTATAAAATAACAAATTCTTACTGTTGTTTATATAAACAAGAGCTGTCACTGTAAGATGACAATGCCCCCGACACCGCTTTGATAGTAATAAGGAAGTTATGGCCAATGTTAAAGTTTTTGGACGGAATGACGGACGGACGGACGGACAGACGGACGGACAGACGGACGGACGGACAAGTCAAATTTATTATGCCTCCCTATCGGGGGCATAAAAATAAATACACTTCTGAATTCTAAGGCTCAATAAATAATCCATGAGAGCTTTAGCTGGAGTGTATTATTCATAGAGCCCTAGAACTCACAAACGTGGTTAAATTTTCAATTAATAACGGTAAGAACTTGTTATTTTAATTCTATCATGTATAAATTTTCACTATCCCATGGGAAATAAACCGAAGATACCACGTCTACAACAACTGCGGATTAGTTTCATTTGATAATGCACGCTATTCTTTTTCACCAAATTAAGCGACTCTCGTTTCTTTAAAATTTGGCCCTTAAGGTTCATGTAAAGTGTTTGAGACCCAACTTTAAGGGCATTCATTTGCCAAGAAAAAGCAGTATGTCCAGGAATATTATATATCAAAAGGAAGCTATTTATGAGCACTTGTAGCAGTTGAAAAACATAAGACTGTTATAACTATAGCGGTATAGCCAAAACATTGTGGAAAATGGTCATTTTGTACAGAACAAGCAACTGCATGACTGTTGGATAAAATTGGCTCATATTTTAACAAAGTCTAGCCTAAAGTACCATCCAGGTAGTGCTACAACCATAGGTATAAAACTCAGCCCCAAAACGTAGTTATGCAAGCAATTTATTTTGACTTATTTTATAAACACATATGTCATATATGTCATTCTAATTTTGTAAACGTGTAGATCTTTTTAGGGTATGGTGTGTTATCACCACATAAATAGATATTAATTGTTTATATACCTGTAAGGTTGTTTAGCAATATATCAATTTCTATTTCACAGAATGATAATATATAGTAATATTGTAGATCATTGAATTAAAAAAAACTATAATTTGAAATAAATCGCAGACAATATTACACAATATTATGGTGTAATGTTGCACCATACCTTACATCAATTTTGAAAACAGACCAAACCGGTTTGTCATGTATGTTGACAAAATAAATGGAAATTGATTGTTTCAAAAGAGCCTTTTGAGACTGAGTTTTATATCTAAGGTTGTAACACTACCTCGATGGTACTTCAGACTTAATTTTTTCCGCGTTACGCCAGTATAGCGGAAAAAGGCTGTCTTCTTGTTACGCCTCAGCTAAAGGTAAATTGTTATGAAGTTGTTTTGATATTCTGACCAATCAGAATGCACATGTAAGTCGTGGAGGGGTAGAGAAAACAGGATTAAATCAGTTCTAGCGAGCACGTCAAATGATACATAAACGTTCAGTGTAATTGTATTTAATACCAAAGATTAATGTAGAATATACTGTTATTTTGTATAGACTATGCGAAGTCCCACGCATACCGCTGAGGAGGGCGCTGAACTGTTCTGGGATACAGCTTTTTTTTCAGAGCCATCTTCTCTGTTTTTTACGGCTGGACGTCGCGTTCCTTGCTATGAGGCGGATCACTTGTGAATGCATTGTATTGTACCTGTTTCACTCCATCGTTGTGTATCTAGCATGCGTCGCAATCGGCAATAAAGTATAGAAAAGAGATTGTTGTAATTTCTGGTATGGAAGAAGAGAGCGAGGTATTTAGCAAAGTATAGAGAAGACTGTACTTTGTTGAAATACGAGGGTTGTCCCAGAAATTCGTGAACTTTTTCGATTATTCAAAATTCCAGCGTCCGATTCAAGTAAAACTCTTAAGTTTATAACACACGTTTATTTGCAACAGATTGAAAAAGGTTTAACGATTTTGATATGGTCATGTTTAGAAAAAAGCTTTATGAGACTAGCTCGATTGGGGTGGTCGGCGCACGTCAAATTTATAACTTATGAATCTTATATGGTAGATGTTTGAATGTCATTTATTTCAATATTCATGATGAGTTTAATATAAAACAACCATTGCTGAAAACAGATAATTCTGGAGTTCATGCATGTGTATTTTCATACAAATGACATAACGCAGTGCGCAGTTATGACATTTTGTTTTGTCCGAGTGCAAGTCAAACGGCGTGAAAATGGCGACGTCAACGGAACGCTCGGCGCACAAATTCGTTCAAAATTAGGTATAAATAGCGAAATAACCCCTATAAAGACCATAAAAGAATTCGAAATAAGGAATGACTGTAACTGTTTGTGGTGCATGCCCCCTTTTACGGATAAACGAGATAAAAAAGTAAAATTTACTTATAGAATGTCGGGAAAAAAGATCAAGTTAGGAAGAAATATTGCGAGAAGCGTCGATAAATGAATAGACGTTTTCGGCGACGTCTTTCCGAACGCTTGGTGGTATACAGAAACTACGAATACATGTTAGTAAATTAGCAGTGTATAGTTTGATATGACTTGATCATGAGTCGTGCCAATAAACGATAGATATCTACTAAATCCCAGATTTCTTTTGTGGATCATCTCGATGAATTAAGGTAGTGGTAGTGTAATACTAAGGTATTCAAAACAAACCCAAATATTTGTTTCCTGTGCGTACAAAACAATAAAAGTTCCTATTGTGAAATGTCTAAAGATATAACGATTTGTTATCAAAAAAAAAAAAAAAAAAAAAAAAAAAAAAAATAAAAAAAGAAAAGAAATAAAAAAATTGACTTCACTCACCTATTGTCGGGTTAAAAAAATACAATAGTATACGTATCCACTAGATTGAGTAAAATGGTTTTAAAACCAAGTATCTTATTGAATGCATAACGAAAGTCTATATCAACAATGCTTTGAGATGTGTTTTGATATGGGTTCTTTCTTTGTAACAAGTATATGTGGCCGTTAAGAACGCTTCTTTGATAAGAAGTGATTCATTTTTGAAACGACGTTTCATGTATTATAAAACGACGTAAATAGCGTGCGCCGACACCCATTTACTAGTGTTACGCATTAATTAATATCTTTGCGAGTATTGAAAATAGCCCTCTGTAGTCACACCAGAATAAAGGAAAATGATTAATCTACATTACTGGTAATTTTCAGTTTCATCGGACGTTTCAAATAAAAGTTGTCGCAAAAGTTCACGAATTCTTGGGACAACCCTCGTACGAGGCAATTTTATGCAACCGTCATGCAGTTGCTTGTTCTGTACAAAATGACCCTTTTCCACAATGTTTTGGCTATACCGCTATAGCTATGGCGGTCTTATGTTGCCTTACTGCTTGTGCTCACGAATAGCTTCATTTTGATATATAATATACCTGGACATACTGCTTTTTCTTGGCTAATTAAGTGCCCTAGATATTGGGTCTAAAACACTTTACATAAGACCTTAATTCAAATAAGAAAATGAACAAAATTACATATATAACTATTCTTAATTCGTTTTCGTCAATGTCACCATACAAAAATAAGTATCTATCACGCTATCTCCAATCCAAATTTTCAAGTGGGCCAGGGGTTTATTTTTTTCGAAGTGAAAGTTCAAGTGAACTTTAGTGGGTGCCTAAGTAAGGGGTAGAATAAAGCCTAAATCGAATGGCCAAGGACCTCAAATGTCGCAATAAGAAGAGTATTTAACAATCAAACAAATTGTCAAACGTAGTTAACATACCTTAAGAATTAAAAACAAATGCTATGGATTTTCTTGTCAATCGACCATCTCCACTTTATTTTTACGATTTCGTTGTTGTAAAGTTAAAAGCAAACACCAACTCAATGCCATCCTGGTTATTTATCACAAGGTGAACATGGAATAAGACTAGATTCAAAGTTTCTGTCCTTAAAAATACTCCACATTTTCATTGTCCTAAATGTCTTCTCATGACGAAGAAAAGATATTAAAAATTTCATCTCCTAAATAATTATCGTTCGCAATTTTCTCGAAGTATTATTTACTTTATTTTTTGTCGTATGGTAATAGCTTAACCCTGACTTGATAGGAATTTCTTTCTAGGCCATTTCAAATCGAAATTTGCTACCCGAAAGTAGACCATTTCGCTGTCAAAATCCACTTATGAGTAGTCAGGCCCGATAAATCTTTTTCTACTTTTTCGTAAAGTCCCATTTGGTTAAACAACCACTTCACCTTCCCATGCGAATAAGATGATTATGATCATGAAAACTCCTAATTAAATAATACTAAGTTTATACTATTTTTTTAGTTCGCTAACGTCAAAAGCTTTAGCTTATAGAATCGCTCTTGAACCCTCAATCCGGTTGTTATACGTCCATGAAAGAGGAGGCGGGTAGTGGTTTAAACCAACCGCTTCCGAATTCTATAGCTGGTTGAACTTCAACCCGGCGACGGTAGGGCTCGGACCACGGACCTCTAGGTCCTGGGTCAAGCGTCTTTACCAAATGCCAATTGTTTAATTTAATGTTACAGTCATACATTGAGATCTAATAATGTTTAAAAGGCATTGATAATGCATTTGGAGTAGTATTGTTCCGCATTTTTTCCTCCAATAGAATATAATGAATCTCGGTGTCATTATGCAAAAGAATGCCGCAAAATATATGCCCGCTTCCAATTGATAGAATTCGGTGGCCGATGTCCTTAGCTACTCTTAGAGATTCCGTATGACAGCAAACTTCATCGTTTTTAAAAATTCAAATGCATTGTTCTAATTGTAAGAGTAATTGTTTGATTCAAATTAAACTTATATCAAAATGATCATTTCTAAAACCTTACTTTGTTCTGTTTTCAAGAAATTAATTATTAGAGGTAATGAACGTGGTAAAGGAGTAGATGTTTGATCTCTTTAGAATTACTTGATTATGATGCCATTTACATATACATCAACTAAAACTATCACAAGCTACAACTCATTTCTACAACTACTACCCTTATAGGTAGAACTACCAATGGAATATAAAAAATATGTGTTTATTTCATTTTTTTGTATAAAAAGGCATAACTAAAATAATTGACAACTTATGTCGAAAAATAGTTTATAATGTACTTAAAATACTTTTTTTCAAATTATCACCTTCATCAAAAGCTTAACAAACCTGTTTTGATAAGATCGATCTCCATATCTTTACCAATCGGTCTCTGACAGGAAATGACAATAAGAGAACTGGCCGCAGAAATAGTATCAAAGTCGGAATTTTCTTTAGATATGTTAGCAATGGTCTCATCTGTCACTGGTTTAACCTGAAAGAATTTCAAAATGTGTGCTGTCTAAAGAAAAGGACTTGAATCATCAAAAAGGTCGGAATAAGAATAAAGGCAGGAAATACCCTTTAAGATAAAGTTGAAAAAAGGATAATAAAACATTCAACTGTGCACGTAATCAATTTAGTATTCATTCCTTCTTTTCGAAATATAGGAAATATCAGAGCAGAATATTTTTAGTATGAAAAATGAAAACGAAATCTCGAATCGATTTCGTAATCGACTGTGTAAGATGTTAACATTTTTCAAACATTACCTTTTTACCTACATCAGGGACCCGTTTTACTGAACGTCGAAAAATTTGATCGTAAATCAAAGTCACAAATTGTGTCAGGTGTTTTCATTAGTTTATGTAATCTGCTTTGCAATATCTCATTGGAATCGTAATAAGATATTGTATGTCAGAACTGTTTGTTTAGTTACTATCGTAGAAGCAACATACATTTTTGACTTACGCAAAAAAAATGATCGTTAGATGTTTAGTAAAACGGGCACCAGGTTTATTGTCAGCTGTATATCGGGATAATGTAAACTACCTTGTACTTACGGACAATTTGAGTTCTGTTGGTTCCGTGACGGCATCTCTTGGTACTAATATTTTGATGTTCTTGTCATAACTCGAGTACTGGCTGATACCTGGTTTGTCGACGATTATTGTTTGACTTTTACGGCGAGCAACTATCACAAGTTTAGCATCTTCAAAGCTATCAATTTCTGTCCCCAGTAATTTCGATCCCTTAAAAACAAAAATACCGCGCTTGCCTTTGTCAATATTTCAATGAGATGTTTTTTAGATTTTTTTGTCTAACATTTTTTGGACAAATACTTAAAGCTTCGCTGCAATGAAACTCAAAACAAAAGAGGGACAACAAAGCCAATTTCAAAGGGTTGTGTTCTAAATATATCGTTTCTCGAATTAACTATCACCAGTATTAAGAAAGATGTCGATCAATATAAAGGTTGTATAGGAGGTAGTATCTCAGCCTGATAGTTATTTATAACTGCAGATTTTGAAAATAAGTGTGTTTTTATTCATTTTTTTCGTCTAGCAAAATCTATCTAAACAGAGTTTTAACTTATCTATTTAAAAAGAAGTCTTATCTAAACATACATATTCAGCAATTATTCCCTGTGTTGGTAAAAAGGGTGTAGAAAGGACCCAGTCACTTCCATTCACGGAAACCTTCATAATCAGCTCATCGTTCGGATCGGTGGCCTGACAGTAGGGAAAGAACGCTCGGACAGGCGCCTTAAAACATATATGAAAAGGACATTTCACCGGTTAAATACTTTGTATACTAATGTATTGTTATCAATATAGGACAAAAAATAACGGGATTCAGGATGAAACTATCCATGTAATTACATGATGAATGTAAATCGATTCGAGCCAAGATCGGCAAGCTTCAATATTAATGCATACTTTAAAGATAATACACATGTTTTGGTAAGCTAAAGTTTAAAGTTCATTATATACGAATGGAATATGACATTAATAACTGGGTTTTTTTTTATTAAGAAATATGTGTGACCAGTCACGCAAAAAAGTGACCAAGGAAAAAGCATTTTCAAAAAAGATGGTTCTAGTATCGGTCAACCAGAGGTCGCGTTTTCAAAATTCTTTTTCGCAATACCAAGATCGTTCCTTTTTGAATGGCTGGTCACATGTATCCGTCATTATTTTTCACATGAAATATTTAGTTCATATGTAATCTTAAAATCTAAGTTTAAAAGTAACTAAAATGTGCTGTGTTAATGACTTATTAGTGATTTAAATGTGCAAATCCGCAAAAAGCACCATACAGCTATTATATATGGGAATGAATGAAATCTCGCAAAAACACCTGTGACTTCAAAGTTTATAAAACTAGCGAAATTCTATACTGAGCAAAATAGAAAGTATCCACTCAACAAAACATTGGGTATCTTAAAAAGTACAGATACTAAATCAATGGAAATTAGTGCAAATTACGTCCTGGGCATTTGGAATTAAAATTGAAAAGTTTTTTTCCGTGATTTGAGGAGGTCGCTACCGGATTGAGGGCGTAAACGTAGCAAGGGGGTCATGTTCAAAAATCGCAGACCCTCAATTAAATATTCATTTGATTTTTGTAGACAGATTGAATGCTAGCCAAATAGGTAACCTGGATTGATAAGACAACCTGATGCTTTTTGCTGCTTCCTGTCAAATATACGTCAAATGAACAAAAAAAAACATTAAACATCGTGTGCAGATTCAAATTTATCAAATTTTGTCTTAATGTTCCTTGTCAAGAAAACCAAACTAAAAGTTCTATATTTCAGATTTTAGCTTACAAAAAATGCATTGCTACGTTACATTAACGTTTCCTCTTGTTCGTTGGAGAGGCTCGAATGAATATCAAAACATTGTTCGCCTTACACCCGTTAAGATCAATTGGTATTTGGCTTGGTTTTGACGGTTTTAAAAATTGGGACATTACTTTACTTCCGTTTTAAAATATTGGTTAGGAAGCGTAGATTCTACGGCCATTGCGTCAACGTGAATGAGCGAATTTGGCGTGACGTCCTCCTTGTGACATTTTTGAGTTGAAGAAGGCGAATAACAGTACTACTCTATCGGAAGTGGTCAGCACTCGTCTTTATTGTTCTTCTCTTTCAAAAAACATCTGTACAATTTACTCAACATTTGGCGATTTTTGATAACGAATGTGGACAAGATTTTCCCCGTCTAGTTACAAGACTGTGTTGCACGGAACACAGTTATTGTTTGTTTTGTTAAAGCTGCTCTTGCACAGATTGGGAAAATGTGAATTTTAACATTTTTCGTAAAATCAATCGGAATAAACTACCTCATCAAGTTGAAGCCTTTAAAATAACAAGATTCAATCTGGTATTGCATCGAAAGAAAGGCCGATATACCCAAATTAAGGTTAAATTCATTCTGAAAAATAAAGTGACTACTAACGCTAAAAAAATTATTCTTCAATTTCGAGCCAACTATTTTCGCTTGACATTCGGTATGATTGTCTTATTCAATCAAAGATTAAGGTTAAAGTATTTGACAGCTGGAAACTTCATATCAATACAAGCAAAAAATGAAAGGGTATTCACGGAAAATAACGATTTTGTAATAAATAGACTAGAAATAAATAGACTGGATACCTTACTGAGCTTGCCACTTCAAAAAAATAAGTTACAAAATTATTGAAATATGTTGTTTCTAGTGCCAATGCTTTTGGCCATTCTTAATAGTCTAAAGATACACACATTTCCAAAACTTAAAACAAGTTTTGTATTTTTTCTATGAAAAACTGTGAAAGAGCAGCTTTAACCACAGAGCTTCAGAGGTCAAATTCTTGTGAGAAAAAACTCAAGATCGAACACGTGACATACGTCGGCGTAGAAAACAAAGATTTTCAAAGACATTTCTTGCAAAAACAACAAAAAAGACATGTTGTTTGAATGAAAAGATGATGTCTTCATGATAAAACGAAGTAATTGATCATTTCATATTGCAAATGTTAATGATATTGACAAAAGAAAAGTGGATACTTTCTTTTTTTTGCTGAGTGTATATCTCAAAGCGTGGGCCTTTAAGTTCGCATCTAGCTTGTCTTGCGTGAGAAACAGACAAAGAGATGTTAGTGCAAGGTGGCTAAAATGCCGTAACAACAATTAGTTTATTGAGCGACATTAGAAGATTCTTTATCAAAACGTGTTTCATAAAATTGGAATTGGAGACACTGTTTTTCTTCTCATATCTTCTCATATTTTTAAATGAAAATTGGTTAATAATTCCGAATGAGAAAATGAATCTTTCACTCAAAAAATCGAATCAGGTTAGAAAATCTTATTTACCGGGATTTTTCATCTCCTCGAACCTCTGGTAATAAATTTATAGACGGTGAGAGAACAATAGGTATATAATACCATGCAAATATGTCGTTGTTTTATAACATTCTTGCGCAAAAAAACCCGCTTGGTTAAGAAATCGCAGCTGTTTTCGCAATGAAACGGAGTCTTAGAATCATCTTCACATTGTATCGAATTCTTGTAAAATGTCATTTTTAGAATGCAGAGTTGTCTGACAAAAGCATGTCCTGAAGAAAAGAAAGTTGTATCCAAGTTGGAACTACTTTTTTGAAAATCTATTAACATCTGGCAAGTTTTTTCTCACGCATTAACACCGGTTGACGTTTAAACGTCTGTCAAAAACCACACAAACCATTATATATTGTATTAATAAATGTCCACCCTTACCATGCGTTTTAGTTGTATAACAGATGTATGAGAAATGAGCCTGTACGTGACATTTCCAACAATTTGAAATGCAGAGTTGTCTTACAAAAGCATGTCCTGAAGAAAAAAGTTGAACCGAAGTTGGAACTACTTTTTGCAAATTTATTAACATCTGACAAGATTTTACTCACGCACTAACACTGGTGGACGTATAAACGGGTGTCAAAAACCACGAAGACCATTAATTATTGTATTCAAAATTTTCCATCCTTACCATGCAAATAATAATACCTTGTCCCATTAGCGAAAATTACCCATGATTTACATGCATTTATTTTCGGTTAGTTAAATTTTATCTTAATATGATTTTTTTTTTTTTTTTTTTTTGTTAATTTCATTTTTTTCTTCTTTTTATTTTTAATTCATGTGCGTGTTTTTTTGATGTTGTTGTTGTTGGGGTTTTTTTGCGTTTGCTGTTGTTTTAGTTGTATATCAGATGTATAAGAAATTAGCCAGTGCGTGACATTTCCAACAATTTGAAATGTAGAGTTGTCTAACAAAAGCATGTCCTGAAGAAAAGAAAGTTGAACCCAAGTTTGAACTACTTTTCTGAAAATCTATTTACATCTGACAAGATTTTTCTCACGCACTAATACTGGTTGACGTATAAATGTCTGTAAAAAACCACGAAACCATAAAATATTGTATTCAAAATTTTGCACCATTACCTTGCAAATAAAAATACCTTGTCCCATTATCAAAACTTAACTATGATTAACATGCATTTATTTTCGGAATGTTATATTTTGTTTTAATTCTTTTTTTTATAATTTCATTTTTTCTTTTTTTTTATTTATATGCGTGTTTTCTCGTTGTTGTTTTGCGGTTTTGCTGTTGATTTAGTTGTATAACAGATGTATAAGAAAAAAGCCTGTGCGTGACATTTCGAACAATTTGAATTGCTCGTGACGCGAAAACATTGTGTGGCGCAGGATGCTTAAAACTGTAAATATAAAGTTATCTGATTGTCTACAGATACTTTAAAACCTTATCTTTGTACTAAGCGCAAATTGAAGACGCTAGTCAGACTGTGCGGATGCACAGGCTGGTCAGAGTCTTTGCTTTGCGCATATTTGTAATTGTTGGAAAGCTCATGCGCAGACTCAAATGTTATTCGCTTTTAAACCTACCTCCAAAGCAACGTTCCCATTTTTGCTCTTTAAACTAATAACAGAACTAGCAATCTTTTCTCCATCATTTAATGTCTCAATTATATCGTCTACTTCATCACTAGCCAAACATTCTAAGTATGGAATACTGTCGGAGGATTTATCCTCTTGGGATGGTGGAGTTGAAAGCACACAGCACACATTTTTGTGGTAGGCTTTGTTACTATCTACTTGGTCGTCGTTTCTTTTATAACTAAAGATACGAAAAAGAAGCCTAGCATTTGAATTGAAATAACATAAGTTTTCTTGACATGGTATATAAATCGAAACAGTTTATCAAAATATAGAAAAAAATGCGCCTTTGTCTCATTTAACTTCAAGTTCTATGTGTACATCTTAAGGCATTATATAAATTCCTGACGATTTGTGTATTTTTGATTAGATAAGGGAACTAAATTTATATCCTTTTTCTATCATTAAAACGGACTTTACATATACTTCCATTCACCTATAACAAGTCTTAGTATTAAGTGACAGAAAAACTTACAGTTTATTGTTCCAGTTGTTCGGATCCAATCTCCACTTTCTTGCGGCTTCTTCCTTCTCTTTCCTTTCCTTTTCCCTTTTACTAGCTTCAAGTTGTTGTCTTTCCATTTCGCGTTTTCGCCTTTGTTCCTCCTCCCTTTTTCTTTTTTCTTCTTCCTCTTTCCTCTTTCTGTCTTCCTCCTCTTTCCTCTTTCGTTCTTCCTCTTCACGTTTTAGTCTTTCTTCCTGTTCTTGTCTTTTTCGTTCCTTCTCAAGTCGCCTCTCCTCCTCCTCACGACGCTTTCTTTCTCTTTCTTCCTCCTCGCGTCTTTTTCTTTCCTCTTCCTCTCTTTTCCGCTTTTCCTCCTCCTCTTTTCTCTTGCGCTCTGCTTCTTCACGCCTCAGTCTTTCCGCCTCTTCCCTTGCTCTTTTTTCTTCCTCCAGTCGACGTTTTTCCTCCTCATAGTTTTCATCCTTTTCTAGTTTCCAGCTTTCAAGATAACCTGTCACACACAAGAAGCATAAGTGTATGCTGTTGTTTGCCTACTAAAGTACCAACATGAAATGAATCTTATAAACCCATTGACTACGTGATGAGTCGCCAACTCCCCATGTCAGAAAAAGATTTATTGTGGAGTTTCTCGTGTAATGAATGTTATAGCGCTTTAAACCCATTGATTACGTGATGAGTCGCCAACTCCCCTTGTCAGAAAAAGATTTATTGTAGAGTTTCTCGTTCTTCTTTCAATTTAATACATCCATCGTTCTTGTGTTAATAGGATAATAATGTAACCCAAGAACGTAATGAACATATCAATATATTTCTCAATCATTTCGCGTTTTCCAAAACCTTTGATTGACGACGCCCCAAGAAATGCAACTCTTAATCACAGACTAAATAACCTTAATTGATTGATTGGATGGAGTTTAACGCCGCTTTCAACATTATTTCAGTTATATCGCGGCAGCTGGAGCACCTAACAATGGATTCCTGGTATTTCTCTCACCAGTACAACCATCACATTCTTTCCTAGCCTCCAGCTGCTATCTCACATAGGTCTACGATTATCGACCCATTGGTGAAAGACAAATAGTCGGAAAGAATGATTGCCGCGGCCGGGGATCGAACCCGTGCGAATATAGACCCCTGGATTAGAAGTCCGGTGCGCTACCAACTGCGCTATTGCCGCGGCTACTAAATAACCTTAATTGAATTACCTAATTGATCGCAGATTATAAGATTAGACGATAAGATACCTTTTAACTTATCTATATCATCCATTGTTACGCCAACGTTTTCTTGTATTTTTCCAAAGACATTTTCAGTTTCAAGCATAAACTCCTCTAGCCTTGTCATGGATTTCGCCGTTTGCTGTAATTCTTTAACATATTGTATGAGATTGGAAGGTATGGTACCTGTTCCATCTGTTGAAAAGAAAAGTAAACTGATTAGAAAACAGGTTTCGTTTAAAGAAAAGCTTTTCTTTCTAGCTTAAAATTTCGTCGTTATATCATTGATTAAGATACCGTAAATTATTGATCATTAGCAATTTCGGTAACCGAATTTCTTTTCTTTAGAAAAAACTACCATTTATATTTTTTTTATTTCAAAATTATGTAATAAAGTTCTTTACGATTTACCTTCTTTTAATATAAGGTTCCTACCAAGTTGCAACGTATGAACCGCATAAGTGTGTAGTTAATAATCTTTTCAGGATTCCTTTTTCACTTAATTTCATTGTTCCTTTTCGTTAACATTTGAATATAGTTCCGAAATTTAGAGTGAGTGGTCGAAGGTCAGTTTTGTCTATACAGGTATAGACAAAATTGACCTTTGAACCCCAACTAAACTTATGGATCTAAACATGTGAAAACCTTTTTAAATTCGCATTTATGTTTCTTTTTTTTTAGCTCACCTGATTACCAAGTGCTTAGGTTGAGCTATTGTGATCGAGCAATGCCCGGTGTCCGCCTGTCTGTCTGTCCGTCTGTCCATCAACAAAAAAATCTTCTCCTCTGAAACTCTGATCTAAACGGGGTCTGAAAGGGGTCAAATGGTCAAATCTTAAAAAAAACTTCTCCTCTAAAACTAGTGGACAGAATTTGACCAAACTTCGCAGATATGATCCTTGAGCCATTTTCAAAATACCTCGAGTTTTTCAATCGGGGGTCGGAAATGTGGTTCTGGATTTAACATCTATAGAAATAACGGACAACATTTTTTAAAAAAAACATCTTCTTCTTCCAAACCAAAAGGCTTAAACTTATTATATTTGGCAAGTTTTATTTATCTAATACCCTTCATCATAAAACTTCAAATTGGTGCACTAACTTGCGTGTAAGGCCTGTGGTGAGGCATTCTGGAGTTTAAAATCCCCAAAAATCTTCTACTTCCAGACCCGAATCATTAAGCTTAAAACTCTGATACTTGGTATGACTCATAATTCTAAGAAAATTTAGTGTGCCAATTTGAAAATAAGCCCACCTTGTTGTGTAAAGATATTGATGCTGCAACAAAATAAACAGGAACCACCCTCATTTTTGTGTCACACAGGGAAGCATTAATCTCACAAAATGGTCATATGGTCCCCAACCAATGACTTTAAAATACTTTCAGTCTGTGTTGTTGGGAGTCTTTCTTAAGACAAATATCAAGAGAGTTATAAAAAAAGCAAATTGTTAGGTCTGATACTTTCATTTTCTGATGTAGTATTGATATATGTAATATGGTTGAAATTATACCCCTGAAACGAAATAAGCCTATGAAGTAGGGCAACATTTATCATAAAGGTGATAAAAGAAAGACTTCTAAAAAGGTCTCATTCAAAACCTATAGACATACAATTTTCAAAATTTGTCGTAATGTTTCACTTTGATTTACCGAAAAACACAGTAACTTCTATTCTTATATTGGAAGTTTTAGCCCCTATGTCGTTTGATCCCATATATGTCATAGGATATGACTTTAAACCATGGAACATGCAAACTCAGATGACCATCTTGGTCCTCTTGTTCTAAATCTCGGCAATAGATCAGCAAGAGCTGGGATGTGCAGATCCGATTCTCTATGGTCAATGTTTTACTTTTAGCCATTTTAACTTTTGATTGACCCATCGTCTTAATTTCGCAATTGTGACAACTATAGATGATTTGGATCAAACTTGATGAAAATAATTTCCCGTTGAAGGAATTCAAACGGTTGGATAGATCGATAACGGTATTGAGAAATTCAAAATTCCTTTTCGGCAATCTTTTCCGATAGCGCTTCCATAACAAGAAAGATTACGAGCTTTCTTTGGAAAAATATGATTTTAGAAAGGCTTGTAGTGCACATAAATTATTTAGGAGTCAATAGGTAAGACATTATTTATAGAGGGAGACCCGATGAGAAAGGCGTTAAGTGAACTGGCCTGCGTATTGTACCAAAATTATAAACCACTGATAAATCCTTTGGTACAACGTAATAAAACCATATAGAATGTATCTATTATATACTTTGATATTGTCTCTCTGTATTTGAACGGGAGGAAGGTTTGCAATATTTTTTAATATTGCACACTTTGATATAGCACCAAGATTATTTTAACGTGCACAAATGGACTGAGCTACTTTCAGGGTGCTACCTCACCAATAGTTAAGATAAATTCACCTTATCATCTCAGCCTTTCCAGTCCAATTCGAGAAAAAATGTACTGGAATACTGAATAAATAAGTTTTAAGTTCTTTGAATCCCTAGAAAGCAATACAGTGTTGTTCCTTCATCCATTTGAGACTTTTTCCGAGAAATCAAACGCTTCATCCCCTCCCCCTCTCCGTCTTTTCTCAGAAGACCCCCGAATTTTCCGAATCCCCGTTTTTTGTAACTCCTTAATCTATGTTATATTGTAATCGTTTTCCAATTTAATCACACACATTCCTTTGTGTTTATCTACATTCCAGTATCTGTTTCTCTCTCTCTTTTCATCTTTCTCTTTTTTATCTTATAACTATACAAATATCCGTATGATAACAACCCGTATGATATTTTTTAAGATATCACATAGTTATTTTTAGAACAATAATATCATACAGTTATTTTTAGAAACTTGAATTTCGGTCAGAAACATCGACGAAAACAAGACAAAAAGAGGTTATAAGATAAATATAATACATACTTAGTGTATTGTATGAAAAAAATATCTAACTCGGTTGTGAGAATTGACAATTGTCTCGGCAGAGCCTCGACAATGATCAATTCTCCCAACCTCGTTAGATATTTTTTTTCATATAATACACTAAGTATGTATTATATATATCCCGCCTTTCACTCCGTCCCGTCCTTGTGACTATCGCTAGTCGGGACGGATATGACATATATATAATACGTACTTAGTGTATTGTATGAAAAAAAATATCTAACGAGGTTGGGAGAATTGATCATTGTCGAGGCTCTGCCGAGACAATTATCAATTCTCACAACCGAGTTTGATATTTTTTCATACAATACACTTAGTATGTATTATATTTATCTTATAACCTATATTTGTCCTGTTTTCGTCGGTGTTTCTAACTGAAATGCAAGTTTCTAAAAATAACTAACAACATATCATTGTTCTAAAAATAACTATGTGATATCATAAAAAATATCATACGGGATGTTATCATACGGATATTTGTATAGTTATAAGATAAATGCCGATTCAGATCGTACTCGTATGAGCTGATTATTCTATATCAAATAAAAAAGCTGTAGGAATTCTTGTTCAGTTGAATTTTTAACAATTGTTAAATTTACCACAAAGCACTACCCCCTCCCCTTGGGTCTCTGTCCTTGGTCACAAAACAATCACGACTATATCTATTTTGATTAACGTATATTAGCTGATAACTCATGCCAAATCTAGAGCCCGTAAGATTCCTACTTCATCAGAAGAAGAAAGTTTAAAATTTCAAAATTGACCCGAAATACTACCCTCTCCCCCAGTGCTCTTCACATGGTAGCCAAATATTCATGGTAAAAGCTATGTAAAATAGGATCTACGAGCTGATCATCCGTGTCAAATATAAAGGTTGTAGGGATTCTGGTTCAGAAGAAGAAGAGTATGGATTTAATTTTTTTTTAACAAAGTACTACCCCTCCCCCCGCGGTGGATCCGCACCTGGTGGCCCAACAGTTATGATTTTGGCTATTCTAATTATGATCCATATGCTGATCATCCTTGCCATTTTTCAAGTCTGGAGGGCACATGGTTTATCAGAAGAAGAAGGTTAAAGATTTAAGAATTGCTCTGAAAAGCTACTCTCCCGCCCTCTGGTACTGCGCACCTGGTTGCCAAACTTTCATGATTTTAGCTATTTCAGATAGGGTCTATGAGCTGATCATTCATGTCAAATATAAAGGTTGTAGGGATTCTGGTTCATAAGAAGAAGACAGTTAAAGATTTCAAAATTTTCAACAAAGCACTACCCTCCCCCCCCCCCGATGCTCTGCATCTGGTGGCCCAACAGTCATGGTTTTCATCATTTTAATTGAGGTTTATAAGCTTGTCATCCATGCCAATTTTCAAGTCTGTAGGACTCCTGGTTCCGAAAAAGAAGAAGGTTAAAGATTACAAAATTTACCAAAAGTACTACCCCCTCCTCCCTGGTGCTCCGCACCTGGTGGCACAACAGATATGATTTTAGCTATTTTAATTTAAGTATATGAAATGATCAGCCATGCCAAATTGTAAGTCTGTAGGACTCCTGGTTGAGAAGAGGAAGATTTTTTAAGCTTTTCTTCAAATTTCACTTTTGGTTGCCATAGCAACCAGGGTTTTTCATGGATTTCAATTCTTTTAGCTATTTTGGAAGGGGGCCACCTAAGCAACATTTCTGTAAAATTTGGTTTTAGTTGGCCTAGTAGTTTAGGAGGAGATGTCGTTTAAAGCAATTGTTGACGGACGACAGACGACGACCCACGGACGGACGCCGGACGAAAGGTGATCACAATAGCTCACATGAGCACTTCGTGCTCAGGTGAGCTAAAATGTAAAACACTCACATTTTATACTGTCCAATGCTTTTTTAATCGCGTGTTGTATGCTTCTTGTTTGGTCCTTTATTGCAGCCTTTAAGCTGTCTATACTCTCATTAATATGTTTTGCATACTCGGACACATCGAGCATTGTTTGGCTGCATTGCGTAATAACCTAAAAAGACACACACACGAAAAACCGAAATAAATTCTCAAAAATGATATTTATATCATAACTATACAAATATCCGTATGATAACATCCCGTATGATATTATTTTTTGATATCATATAGTTATTTTTAGAACAATGATGTAATGTGGTTATTTTTAGAAACTTGCATTTCAGTAAGAAATATCGATGAAAACAAGACAAATAGAGGTTATAAGATAAATACAATGTATAATACATACTTAGTGTCTTGCATGAAAAAATATCTAACTCGGTTGAGATAATTGATGATTGTCTCGGCAAAGGCTCGACAATTTTCAATTCTCCCAACATCGTTAGATATCTTTATTCATACAAAACACTTAGTAAGTATTATATATATATAAAACATTCAAAGTATTTAGTATGAAATGAAATATCTAAATAAAATAACCTTATACATGTAGCTACGCTGTTTTATAATTGTGTGGTTATGTTTTATATCAATCACAGTACCAGTAGAGTGAAGTGTACTGAGTATTGAAAATGAAATATTCAAAAGTTCTCAACAAATACCTTTTTCTTAATTTTTTGTTTGACTATCGCTCTTTTTTTTCTTTTGAGAACCATTTTCCAAAGTTTATCGTACAACCCATTTTCAGACGAAATAAAGCCTTTTTTTCTGCTCGCGGTCACAAAGGCATTCCACTGAAAAGCATTTTTATATGACTATAGCATAGCAGTCCCCAAAGCTAGAAAATGTTAATTTCTAAATATGGTTTTAGTTCGATACAGTAAGTAACATCATGAAACACTTTTAGCGAGGTCTGTTTTGTTTATCTTGCTTTACAAATATCTTGCGAACTGAGCGCAAATAATTTTTTGACCTCTCTATACGTTTGGAAAGCAATAGAGGCGATTAGGTTGATTGGCCCTTAACTTATTTTGAAAAGTATGAATACTATTCAATGGGACTATATCACATTTGCGCCGCATTTTTTTTTCTTTTTTTTTTTTTTCATTAACCATTTCTTTAATTGGTGTGTGATTGATCCCACAATGTAATCCCGTCAGTCCAATAGTAACATGCTTATACTTACCCTTTCTGTGTTTTTCTTGTATTTTGCAGATTCTGAATAATTCGTCGGTGGTTTTGGAATAGCTTTCAGCTTACTTAGTTCACTCGCAAGAAGTTCGAGAGCTTTGATGTCACTCATCCTGTCTCGTTATTTTAGTGCTGTAGCAGAATAAACACGCAAATTCGTTGAAATGATATCCCCCGCCGAAAATATTTTGTTTGTCAATGGAGCATATAGAGGATATTGAATGAGTGGTCATTGAATACTGAATTTATTAAACGAGTCATCTATAAACAGATAAAAACGAGGATGCGCCGAGTTTTATCTGTTTTAGATGAAGAGTTAATAAATTCTGTATTTTATGAGCACAAATTGTATATTCTGTCTATAATATGACCCGAATTTTAGCGAACAATTGTCAAAATTCTTGAAATTCAACGCTTCAATTTTCCGCGAAGCTTATAACGCCGTTTAAAAATGACGTCACAAAACATAGATTATGACGTCATTTTTGCAGTTACAAAAATAGTGTTACTATTCGCTCTGAGTTCATTTGCATAGTTATTCCACTAGTGTAATAACACCCGTGTAATAACACCCGGGTAATATCAAAAAAATTCAACGGGATTATTTCACTCCGGCAACGTAGGTCATATTATAAACCAAACTTAGGGACAGGTAATCTTCTATAAACACATACATAAAACCAAGGACATGATATCACTTCTCTGATAAATCTAGCCTTTAGCAGCCATTTAATTTTAGAAACGTTAAATCTGTCATTTATGTTTAGATTTGGAAAACACACAAGGGGCTTACACTATTTGGCATCCTTTTAACCCTTTCCCAAATGGCACAATTTTAGGGTGGTCCAAATTGAAAAGTGTTGCAGAGAACAGGAAATGATGTCATTGGAAATATAATTTGTGAACATTATAGCCCCTGGAAATATTTAGGCAAAAAGAGAAAATTGCTGATCATCAGCATTTTCTTCCATCCCTTAAATGTTTTTTGACCTCGTCTCCTTTATAGACGTGAAAATCCGGTATTGTTTGGGAAAGGGTTAATATAAATTGATGAAATTTTGTAGACGAAAACAGTTAAATCAGATGTATTATTGAAATATATGTAAATGGATAACACAGATTACTGATTAGCATTTCCAACATTTAAATATTGTTAAATTTTATATTGAAGATGAACGACAAATAATATGCTGATGTGTTTTTTCTAACTTAAGTTCATCAGATTTGGCTCGAAGGATTACTCTAAAGAGCCTCGAAATATATAATTCATCAAACTTCATCTTAAATTGCTTCACCAATCAGGGGTAGAAACCCTAAATCTAATAGTCGAATCGGGTAGCACCGACGATATGCGCATATCCTCTTTGTAGTGAAGCGTTCCACAAAGTTTCATCGAAATCCGTTCAACGTTTTCAAAGAAATATCGCGGAAACGAAACTCGGACGGACAAACGGACAGACAGACGGAAGGACGGACGACGCAAAAACGATATTCCCCCGCCTCCCTGTGATTTCGTCGGCGGGTGAAAATGAAACAAATGCCTTACGTTTAGGCGCAACAATCAACTGAAGAAACAGGATAGTGGACCAAACAGAAGCCGACACAGAAGTAAAACGCTCCGAATAAATGTTTGATACAAATGTATGGTATGGACCAAAAGTCCAAATTACACAAACATTTTCCAAGAAAAGTTTTTGTACGTAGGCTGCAAATACAAAATATACGTATGAATAAGTTTTGTGTTGAAATTATGCGACCTTGGCCTCGGCTGGTGACCTTGCGTAATGGGATCTACGCCCTTGGTTATCCATTTTTCGAGGGAAATTCGAGGGGCAGTGGATTTTTTTTTCTTTTTTAAGGGTTTACTGCTACTGCTACCCATTTACAGCTTGGTAGACTGTGGCAGTGAATATTTAGTTTCTTGCCCAAGGAAATACCTCGCTTACCAGGGCTCGAACGCCTGACCTTCGGATTTGGAGACCGATACAAAACCCACACATTCTATGGCACGTTTATAAAACGCAAATTTCAAATAGTTTGTGGTTTGGGGCATCTGATTTGCTACTCAAATATGAAATTTGATTAAATTATTAGCATTACGCTTGGAGACAATAGTGAAACCCTTTTAAAGCCCCCTTTTTCCGTGACGCAGCCTCAAATTCAGAAACTCCTAGAGAATTCACATATGAAATTTCGACGAAATTTGTCGACGGGCTGTGGTGATATGTCATCGGAGGAACGGAAGGACGGACGCGCGCATAGACTAAACGACCATTTTTTTCAGAGAATAGAAAATATTGAAGTCCAATTATTTAGGATATGCCTTTGAAAATATCTGAGATACATCAAAATGTCAACGTTTTCCCTTGACGTCGACGTCTACCTCAAATCTATCACCTATGGTACCAATGCTAAATAACAACCGTGAGAAATTTCTCCGAGAATAGCCGACCAAAGAGGATATCATTAAACTTTTTTCAATCATGTAAGACAAAGTATTGATGGACATCGCCAATCCTCGCCAATTATTGGGAAATTGTCGGTGTTAAAAAAATCATCTCAGTAGATATGAAATAAATGATTGGTCAATCTTTTTTTTACAGCAGCGATTTGTTATTTATACAGTAAGAAACATCGTGAAATTGACTCTCATTTCAATGAAAACCATTCTAAATCTACTACTCAGCGATCCATTCATTCAGCGATCCAAACACTCAGTCAAACCATTCAAAAACGCTCAAACCCATTAAAAATATAGAATCAACAACGCCATTCAAAATAAATTTTGATAGAAAAAATCGCGATTTCATTGATAAAATTAAAATTGAAAGTGTCTCATAGGTTCTTGAAGAAACAGGAAGCTATGTATAGAATTTTTATGCATTTTTTATTAAAGGGGAGGGGGGGGGGGGTAATCAATATCGCTTATTTTATTAATTTTGAACAAAATTACCAATATTGGATTTCCTCCCTTTAATTTCACTCAAAACTCGCGCCAAACACACATTCAATTTCATTCCGGATTCATTCGAAAACCATTCACCTTGTCAATTTCACTATGTGTTTAACTGTCACAGCTTCATTGTGAGATTATATACCGTACTTTGTGACTTTTTTCGTCACGTTCCAATTTTCGACAATTTCTTCAGCCTCGATTCGATCGAAAATTGAACTCACTAAAATATCCCTAAAAAAACATGTATAATCCGAAGAAATAATCGGCTGCATTAAAGCCTGTTACATTTTTGTGAATTGGAGAGAAAAATGGGAACACAATAGTCTACTTAAATATGACTTATCTGTTAACAGCGTAGCGCGTCTCACGTTAAGACGCCACTAAGGGTGTATCAGAAAAAGTCCTTGTGTCTGATATTATAACATGTAATTTAGACGGGTAATTTTAGTAAATGTACCCCGTTGACTTTTAAATACCAACCTACAACTATCCTTTAACAATCATGGTATTTTCCAATGTTCTTTCTCACAATTTCTTTCAATTTCCCAATTGTTGTAAGATTTATAACATTTTTTATTTGTTCTGAGATAGGCTTAATTTCAATTGCAGTTAAAAACATCGTGAAATAGAGAAGGTGAATGATTTTGGAATTAAATCGGAATGAAATTGAATGAGTGTGTGGAGCGGGTTTTGGGTTAATTTAAAGGGAAATAATCCAATATTGCTGATTTTGTTCAAGATGAACAAAATGAGCTATATTAATTACCTCCCTTTAATAAAACACGTATTTTTCTGTTTTAACGTCTTCGTGGACCAATCAGACACTTGTAAGTCCACACCAGCTATTAAAATCGTAAAATAAATAGATCAATTTGAATTTATTGTTAAAAGTCTTGAACGATTTTTCAGTATTTTTAATGATTCTGGAGCGTTTTTGATCGATTTTAGTGAGTGTTTTGAATGAATGAATGGAGCGTTGTGTGAATGTTAAAGAATGATTTTGATCGGAATGAGTGTCAATTTCACGATGGACTTACTCAAATAGAAATTGCGTAATCAATTGTTGTGGATGCATTGTTATCATCTTAATAGAATACAATTTACTTTAACCAAAAAGCGATGACGCGTTTGTATTTTTCTTTGTTAAACGCTTGCTCGTATTCGTGTCGTAACATCTATTTTTGTCCTCGAAATGCGGCGAAATGGCGTTACAAAAACAGACGCCAGTATTGAGCGTTTCGTCCTCTAGAAAAATACCTTATTCACACATAAACCTGTCTACATAAGGTGTAAGTTAACGTTACGAATATATACTTAGTTCCAAAAGAAAGTATGCACTTTTAGAATTCAAATAAATCAGTAGATGCACCATTTACCGTCGCAAAATTTTGCATTATGTTCAGATCTCGAAACGATTGACCATCGATTCTCCTAGAAAGCAAGCACACGACAGCCAATACTTTTTGGCTATAAAAGAAACTATGCTTTTGTGAGATAGGCTTGTACATCCTACAGTCGATGAATGATTATTCTGGAATCACATTCATTTCAATTCTTGTGTCCCACCTTGCAATTAATTCACATATGAATGCTATTTATACGCCATACAACAACGTAGTTTTACCAGCAAATTTTGTGGTCGGGAAAAATTATTCCACATGCGAAGAAAGGCATTCATGTTCCAAAAGTAATCTTATGTATCGACTTGCAAGTCCTCTTGTAAGTACCAATGAAAAATTGAGAACACAAATTCACTGTTTGGTCAGTTGTTACTGACCAATCAGCGTAGAGATTTCTAACGTTAACGTAAATGTAACGTCAATATGTAAAGAACCAAACTCATGTTTGGAACAGTATGGGATTCCCTAGTCAAACTCTGAAATGCTATTCGAGCTAATAGCTCGTAGCATAGAAAAGAAATTTCAGATGGGCAAAACTAACATAACATAACATAACATAACCTTTTTTTCTCCAAGGTACATACATGGTGCAACAATGGGAAATGATATTATTACAAGTAATGGTGAGAGGGGGTTTTGATTTTTCACAACTTATTTTATCGTTATATTTGTGTTGTAATATTATTGTTGCTGTTGTTGCGGGACTGAAACTGAACAACGTATATGTAGATCAAAAGTAGTATATATAGTTGAATCTCGCAGAATGCCTGCAAAGTGCCTGGTACGCCTGGTACGCCTGGTACAGTTGCAAAGTGCCTGGTACGCCTGGTAACTTGACCGACTTGATAAAGGTCAACGCCTCTTTTCTAGGTCATTGTGTCACTCTGACCGACTTGGAAACTAGCTAAAGGAGTGGTCGGAGGAAGAAATACATGGTTAGGTGTACTAGTTGCATCGATATTGCTTTAAAAGTGTTGAATCCCTTTTTGAAATAAATCATCAAGGGATAATCGACAAAAGGGTCACTTCAATTCAAGGGCTCTCAATTGACTCAAGTGGTCCTGAATAGAAGGAATGCAATTAAGGGGTCGTCGCCCTTTTCACAATACACTTCACCGCACACGACCCAATTATGTATAACGGGGTTAACGGACATCTTTGGATTTGTTTGTATCGGGCTTTCAACAATTTTTCAGTTACATCGCGGAGACTACCGCTCCTAACTATATATTTCTGGATTAAACAAGGAAATCAGGGTGGGTTTAACGTTGCTTTAAACAATATTTCGGTAACATAGCGGGGACTAATGCACCAAACCATGCACTCTTGAAAACACTGGTATCAGGGGAGTTACAGCCGCTTTCAACAACATTTCAGTTACATCGCGGCGGCTGCCGCTTCTAACCATATATATCAATACGAATAACTGGCCTCAACGCCGCTTTTAACAACCTTTCACTTACATCGAGGCAAGAGCCGCTTCAAACCACATATTTCTGAACGGATCACTGGAATCAGGGGTGTTAAGACTGCTTTTAACAATATTTCAGTTACATAGCGATGACTGCCGCATCAAACCATGAATTCCTGGTCAAAACAATGGTATCAGGGATGGGGGGTTAACGCCGCTCCCGAGATAAATGGGCACTTTTGGATTTGTTTGTTAGATAAGGGACATAACGTCGTACATAATATATTTATCGAAAAGTAATTAGTCACACTGATTAAATACTATCTATTGTATTATATATAACATTGTATATCTAAAGTAGAAGTTTTTTATCAATGAGTCAGCTACTCGATAAGGCCGTAATGAACGTATTAATTGAGGAGAGAATTAGTATTATCGTGATTACCTAAAGCAATTCCTTCTTTTGCGGCAATATTTTGTCGGGTCTTTCACTTTATGTTAAATCTTTAAAAAAATAAAATTAAATAATGGATAGACACGTAAAAAATAAGTTCACCAAATAAGTTCTTTTTAATCAACATTTATTCATAATTATACATTAAATCATCCGATCCCGTTCAATTGTTACATTTGTTCTTTTATGAGTTCGCTTTTGATATAAACGATTGTTTTCGTGTATGGCTGTGATCACTAAAATTGAGGCTGAAGTGAGGTCCTTTTATAGATATCTGTAGATTCTTTGACTATTCGTTAATAGTGGCATCCAGTGTCGGAGGGTGGTAGTCATCGATTATGCTATCTAGCAAAAACTTCCGTTTACTGATGGCGTATTTCCAGGCTTCTTCAATCGAAAAATCATCATCGACCATCAGATCTTTAGCAGTTTTACTCATACTTCGATAAACCGACTGCTTTTGCATGGCATTAAACCACATGATCCGGTTACACAGGTTTTTGGCCAGAGCTTTCCTATAGCTCGATCTTAGATCTTCATAAGCCCTGTTGCGTATTTGAGTTTCATCAAGACTGGTCTGACGTCTCAGCTTTGATACCGCTTCCTCAAATTCACCTTGACATTGCTCAAAAGCCCTGTCAATTAAGCTATCCCATGGATCGTAGTCGTTACACGTAGACTCGCTGTCCGATTCCGCATCGACTGACGAGTCTTCTTCGACGTCCATTGAATCGTCTTGGTCTAAAATGTCTTTGTCACTGTGAGTGTTTCTTTTATGACGTAACATGTTATCCTTACGTTTAAATGTTTTGTTGCAGATATCGCACGTATACATGTCTAAAGCCTTTGTTAGACTCGGGAGGAGGCGGAGGAGGCGGTCATTTTTATACCCTCAAAACCCAGAATTGTCAGTACTTTGAATCCGTCGCATCTTTTTTGATGACGTCATATCACCTTTGACGCATTTGTCAAGTCGGCGTTTGTTCGAAGCAGTCGTCGTTTCTTTGCGGGTTGGCGTTTTCTTCATACCGTTTCCCATCATATTTAGTTCAGCCTTTACACGCTCATTTAATCTGTCCACGGGTGTAACTGATTTTAGCGTGTACAGTTTGTTTTCTCGATTTACAGGCTTTTTCTCTTCGATCGCTATGACTTCTGGTCTTCGCCCAAGTAGGGTAATCCCCTTGTCTCTGTTAGACATCATTTCGAAATACCTTGCCCACTTTTCGGGGTCAGGGATATATTCCTTCATGTTACCAATGCAGTGGTTCTTGTTGTAATGATTAGCGAAAAACGCTCAAAGAAGCTTATATGAGTAAAGATTTTGACTTTTAGAGTTGCTCGCCACAAACTCCTCATGACCTCATTCTACTCCCCAATAACTCCTCTTTGTCTCATTTTACTCATTTACCATAATCACTATATCGTTTTTCACTCCGACCGACAAATGAGGTTCGGAGGCACCCGCATGAACCTGAATCGTCTTCTGAACAGCAGTAAACCGGAAACTTAAAATCGGAAACAAATGTTGCTAAGAACATTGGAAACAGTCGTTTTCAAAAACCAAATATTGAAATGATGAGCGAAAAACGCTCAAAGAAGCTTACATGAGTAGGAATTTTAGATTCGAAAAAGTCAAAATCTTTACTCATATAAGCTTCTTTGAGCGTTTTTCGCTAATCATTACAACAAGAACCACTGCATTGGTAACATGAAGGAATATATCCCTGACCCCGAAAAGTGGGCAAGGTATTTCGAAATGATGTCTAACAGAGACAAGGGGATTACCCTACTTGGGCGAAGACCAGAAGTCATAGCGATCGAAGAGAAAAAGCCTGTAAATCGAGAAAACAAACTGTACACGCTAAAATCAGTTACACCCGTGGACAGATTAAATGAGCGTGTAAAGGCTGAACTAAATATGATGGGAAACGGTATGAAGAAAACGCCAACCCGCAAAGAAACGACGACTGCTTCGAACAAACGCCGACTTGACAAATGCGTCAAAGGTGATATGACGTCATCAAAAAAGATGCGACGGATTCAAAGTACTGACAATTCTGGGTTTTGAGGGTATAAAAATGACCGCCTCCTCCGCCTCCTCCCGAGTCTAACAAAGGCTTTAGACATGTATACGTGCGATATCTGCAACAAAACATTTAAACGTAAGGATAACATGTTACGTCATAAAAGAAACACTCACAGTGACAAAGACATTTTAGACCAAGACGATTCAATGGACGTCGAAGAAGACTCGTCAGTCGATGCGGAATCGGACAGCGAGTCTACGTGTAACGACTACGATCCATGGGATAGCTTAATTGACAGGGCTTTTGAGCAATGTCAAGGTGAATTTGAGGAAGCGGTATCAAAGCTGAGACGTCAGACCAGTCTTGATGAAACTCAAATACGCAACAGGGCTTATGAAGATCTAAGATCGAGCTATAGGAAAGCTCTGGCCAAAAACCTGTGTAACCGGATCATGTGGTTTAATGCCATGCAAAAGCAGTCGGTTTATCGAAGTATGAGTAAAACTGCTAAAGATCTGATGGTCGATGATGATTTTTCGATTGAAGAAGCCTGGAAATACGCCATCAGTAAACGGAAGTTTTTGCTAGATAGCATAATCGATGACTACCACCCTCCGACACTGGATGCCACTATTAACGAATAGTCAAAGAATCTACAGATATCTATAAAAGGACCTCACTTCAGCCTCAATTTTAGTGATCACAGCCATACACGAAAACAATCGTTTATATCAAAAGCGAACTCATAAAAGAACAAATGTAACAATTGAACGGGATCGGATGATTTAATGTATAATTATGAATAAATGTTGATTAAAAAGAACTTATTTGGTGTACTTATTTTTTACGTGTCTATCCATTATTTAATTTTATTTTTTTAAAGATTTAACATAAAGTGAAAGACCCGACAAAATATTGCCGCAAAAGAAGGAATTGCTTTAGGTAATCACGATAATACTAATTCTCTCCTCAATTAATACGTTCATTACGGCCTTATCGAGTAGCTGACTCATTGATAAAAAACTTCTACTTTAGATATACAATGTTATATATAATACAATAGATAGTATTTAATCAGCGTGACTAATTACTTTTCGATAAATATATTATGTACGACGTTATGTCCCTTATCTAACAAACAAATCCAAAAGTGCCCATTTATCTCGGGAGCGGCGTTAACCCCCCATCCCTGATACCATTGTTTTGACCAGGAATTCATGGTTTGATGCGGCAGTCATCGCTATGTAACTGAAATATTGTTAAAAGCAGTCTTAACACCCCTGATTCCAGTGATCCGTTCAGAAATATGTGGTTTGAAGCGGCTCTTGCCTCGATGTAAGTGAAAGGTTGTTAAAAGCGGCGTTGAGGCCAGTTATTCGTATTGATATATATGGTTAGAAGCGGCAGCCGCCGCGATGTAACTGAAATGTTGTTGAAAGCGGCTGTAACTCCCCTGATACCAGTGTTTTCAAGAGTGCATGGTTTGGTGCATTAGTCCCCGCTATGTTACCGAAATATTGTTTAAAGCAACGTTAAACCCACCCTGATTTCCTTGTTTAATCCAGAAATATATAGTTAGGAGCGGTAGTCTCCGCGATGTAACTGAAAAATTGTTGAAAGCCCGATACAAACAAATCCAAAGATGTCCGTTAACCCCGTTATACATAATTGGGTCGTGTGCGGTGAAGTGTATTGTGATAAGGGCGATGACCCCTTAATTGCATTCCTTCTATTCAGGACCACTTGAGTCAATTGAGAGCCCTTGAATTGAAGTGACCCTTTTGTCGATTATCCCTTGATGATTTATTTCAAAAAGGGGTTCAACACTTTTAAAGCAATATCGATGCAACTAGTACACCTAACCATGTATTTCTTCCTCCGACCACTCCTTTAGCTAGTTTCCAAGTCGGTCAGAGTGACACAATGACCTAGAAAAGAGGCGTTGACCTTTATCAAGTCGGTCAAGTTACCAGGCGTACCAGGCACTTTGCAACTGTACCAGGCGTACCAGGCGTACCAGGCACTTTGCAGGCAT
The DNA here is from genome assembly GCA_948146395.1 of Fragum whitleyi. Lineage (NCBI taxonomy): Eukaryota > Metazoa > Mollusca > Bivalvia > Cardiida > Cardiidae > Fragum > Fragum whitleyi. The sequence continues at coordinate 18,838,753 of OX411557.1, forward strand.
TCTGCGAGATTCAACTATATATACTACTATCAAAAGCTCGCAGTATTCGCAACTTATCGAATTTGGATCTTATACCTCGTTTCAGAAGGTTCATACCTAAAATATATAAACATTTTACAAGCAAGAGTTTCTTCAACTTCATAAAAAGTAAGAAAAATCAAAAAGTAAAAGTGCACGCTTTCTTATGGAACTAAGTATACATTGGATAATAAAATTGTGAGAAATTTTGACACACCTTTGTCAGATAAGGTACAGTTAATTACATCGTGAAATTGACATTAAACTCAATCAAAACCACTCTAAATCACTCACTCAGCTCTCCTTTCATTCATTTCCAACACTCACTCAAACCATTCAAAAACGCTCCAAACTCACTAAAAACATATAACAACAACTTCGTTCAAAATAAAAATAGCTGGGGAAAAATCGGGAGTTCACTCAATTGATTGAAATCGTAAGCGTCTGATAGGTTTTTGAAGAAATTTGGAGCTATCTATAAATCATTCTGAACAAAATTTGCAATACTGAATTTCCTCCCATTATTCATCCAAAAGTCGCTCCACACATTCCTCCAATTTCATTCCGAAATCATTCAATAATCATACACCTTGTCAATTTCACGATGTTGTTAACTGTAGTTACGTTTATTAACCTCGTCAATTGAATAAACTGCTAGGTAAAATAACAAAAAAGATTGATGAAAGTATATATCACCTGAAATATTTTCCAAATTAACTTAAAATCGTCTGTAACACATATTCAAAAACAATTTTAGATAAATTCTATCGTTGGTTCTTCCAATATTTTTTTTTTTTTTTTGAAACCGCTCGTGTTTTGACTCGTAGAAATATTGACAGATTTATGAATAGACTTTTCAATGACGACACTTCAATAGCCTTTTTTTTCAGTGATTTAGAATCCCGATAAAACATCAATACATTTTGTTTAACCAGGAAGTATAAAAGCTAAAATGAACTGCTTTGTACAAATGTATTAACAGCCTCGACAAAAAGGGACAAGTATTCAGAAGTCCACCCCTCGTTGTCTGCGCATGTCATATTCTCCGAAGATTGAATTTGAAAATTGCCACCTATCGGAAGATAACGGTCCACCCCAAATAAAGACCATTGAAATGGATGTGACTCGTGTTTGTTTTGAGCATGTCTTTTTCCTTCAAGATTGTTAGAGAAGATAGTGGCATATTAATTTTGTCACTGATTACGTCATTGTGCACAGCGCTTAATTTGTGTTAATGCTTATACATATATAATACGTACTGAGAGTTTGGTATGAAAAAAAAATATCTAACGAGGCTGGGATAATTGATAAGTGTCGAGGCTCTGCCGAGACAATATCATTTCTCAAAACCGAGTTAGATTTTTTTTCATACAATACACTAAGTACGTATTATATTTATCTTATAACCTCTATTTGTCTTCTTTTCGTCGATGTTTCTAACTGAAATGCAAGTTTCTAAAAATAAACGCATTATATCATTGTTCTAAAAATTACTATGTGATGTCATCACACGGATATTTGTATAGTTATAAGATAAATTTTACATGCAGCTACGACATTTCGTTACTGCTACGACGATAAATAGAAAGTGTTTGGTTAGAGCAAAACATCGATATTTTCCGAAACTTTCCGTAATCGGGCCGATTCCAAAATTTTTAATATAAGGTATACTGCCTTAAGAAAAGGAGACAGTAATCTTCACTTTTGGAGTCACCAAAGGCGTAATACTAATTACGCAATTTACGCAAGTGCATAAAAGAAACAATCCTCTGTTAATAAATACCGTTGATGAATGATCAAACCATCGAAACTACAGCTTATTCAAGCTGTAGTTACGATGTTTTGGTTATTCACCAACGCTCAAATCTTAAAAAGGGGGCGGACGTAGGGTATTCATCATTTGACACTGTTCTCATATCGCCTTTATCGTATATATTAATTGGTTGTCGTCTTCTGAGTGCGTATGATGTTCGAGGTCCTAGATACGCCTATGGTCACAGTTAATAATATTTTAAAATCTACATTCATCCCCATCAAAGCCAATCTAAACCGCTAGTTCAGCGCTTCATTTGAAAAATTCAAAACACTCAAATGGTTCAAAATAACCCGAAACCATTGAAAAAAAACTCATTGAAACGGTTCAAAATACCTCACAACTTTTTATTTTTAATTCATCCAATCATTCCCTCTTGTTATTAGCGAGCGTAGATTTTGGTAGACACGCAAATCTTTGGGAAACAGATTTTTTGGGGTTAAATGTGCATACACGTTTCGTTTATTTCGACCAAAATAGGAGTGTTTTACTACACACATCTAATATCAAAATTTCACATTCAATTATTCATATATTATTATCTTTTAACTATACAAATATCCGTGTGATAAGATCCCATATGATATTTTATATAGCACATGGATATTTCAAGAACAGTGGCGAATTTCGGTTAATTTTCGAAACTTGCATTTCTGTTTGATGTTGGCAAATAGGAGTTATAAGATAAATATAATACGTACTTTGTGTATTATATGAAAAAATATCTAACACGCTTGTGGGAATTGATTATTGACTCGAACCTCGACAATTATCCCCCAACCTCGTTAGATATTTTCATTCATACAAAACACTGAGTACGTATTATATATCTATACGCCTTACTGTAATTTTCCCTATATTTGCTTTGGACCTTTTGTTCGTCCACCGTCATTCAATATTTGTTTATTTACATATTGTATATATCCGCAAATACTTGATATAGATTAATGACAATTCAAATATACTGAACCGCTTTGAAAACGCGTCATCTTTCTTTGTGCTTTGAAATAATGATTTTGTATTAAAAAGGGTATTGCTTGTGTAAGGTATGGGTAATAGTCTTTTTAATGAAGTCTATGGGCCTTTTGTGATAAACATCTGACAATGATTTTTTCGCGTAAGGCGGTAAAAACTAAATACAGAATTCTGTCATGCATCAAGTCCTAAGTTTTAAAAGTATGCAGCGGCAATGCGCGTCGTCAGAACCGCTGTATGTTACTTGACGTTAAAGTGACGTAATGATCCTTGTAAACCGTTGTGATAAGTTAATAATAATAATGATAAAATCTTTATCTAATGAAGGTAACACATTAAGAAATTATTCAATTTCTTATTTACAATATAGCCTTCAAACAACAACATTTCTCCTCAAGCAAGCATACATACATTTACAAAATGGCATACCGTTTAAGGTATTGGAATGAGGTCAAGTCGAACGCACTGTTGGATTCGAGAGATTAAAAAATGAAACAAATGTGCCCCGTCACGCGAAAATGGACCATCCAGGAACTCTGTAAAAAAGGTTTTTGAAAAAGAGGTTGGGTCCAGTATAGATCATTCAGAGGTCGGATTTCAAAGTTTCTTTCGCGGGAAGGTAGATTGATCATTCTAGATTCAGAAAATAAGCAAAGTGCGAAATGTTTCGATCCTAGTCAGTCTGCGCAAACCGCACAGTCTGACTAAGTCGAAACTTTACGCACTACCCAGATGGTTCCTTTTCGCGTGACGGGTCACAAATACATTTGGTCGATTGATTGTAATGGGAGAATTTCGTGTGTTATCTCCCTTGTTTTTCTGTGGATCAATTTAAATGCGCTTCAAAATCGTTAGCGGTCCTTTTAGAAATTTTCTTTGGATTTTATCCATGGTTTCTATGGGGAAGTTGCTAATTTTATGTTTGTAAATGCAAAATACTTATTTATGCAATTTGTATATATGTTGAAATTTTGAATAGTTAGTAGAAAATTAATATTTATTTTGCATCAAACGTGTCTTATAAATTGCGCAATATTTGATTTAGAGCTTATCTTTAAATTTTACAGTGCAAAGGAAATAAGGATAAAATCCAAGGTAACCACTGATTTGGACCCTTCAAAGGGAGATAACCAACCGATATCCCTGATGTACAGCTTACTGTGTATAGGTAGATTTTGCGCGATGAGCCGTGAAAGCTACCTTTAACCTTTAGGTTCTCCTGCTGTTTTGTCGAAATAGATAAAACAGATTAAAACAAATCACTTCAAAAAGTAACAATTTACCTTAAAACAAAAATTTATTGCTTGTCTAAAATCGCAAGGTTTACTCATAACTGTACTTTCATGATTGAAGTGGAAGGATCATTTTATATTATATGATTATATGATTTTTAATTATACCCGACATACCTATGGAAATGGACTCAACGTCTACGCCACAGCTCAGTTTTGATTTGTTTGTTTGAATGGGTTTAACGCCGCTTTCAACAATCTCGCAGTTATATCGCGGCGGCCGGAGCACCTAACAATGGATTCCTGGTATTTCTTTTTCACCTGTACTACCATTACACCCTTTCCTAGCCTCCGTCTGCTATCTCACATAGATTTACGATTATCTACCCATTGGTGAAAGACAAACGTCGGAAAGGTTATTTGCCGCCACCGGGGATCGAACCCACGACTTCCAGATTGGAAGTATTATGCCCAACAAACTGCGCTATGGTGGCGGCAGCTCAGTTTTGAAAATACACCTATACACACTCTTAATGGTTCTCGTGAAGCTGTCCAGCTAGTAACATCGTGAAATTGACATTCATCTCGATCAAAACAATTCAGAATCGCCCGATCAGCGTTTAATTCGATGCATTTAAAACAATCACTCATCACCCCCACCCCACCCAAACCCCGAAACTATCAATAAACGTTTAGAAATGGTTTAAAACAATCAATTTTTCATTAAGGTGGCAATGGACAGCGGCCTCCCGACTCTATATACCGGAAGTTGGTTTTCGTTTATTTTACGGCTCTTTTTCCGTGTTGTTTAAAAAGACCGGTTTTCGTAAGATTCTGCTTATGGAAATAACGTAGAATAATGATGGTAAAATTTCATAACTTAGTTTCTTTCCGACAGTTGATGGCAATTGAATGACCAAGAAAAAATTCATTGGGCGGAAAAAATGACGCCATGTGTCCATTGCTACCTAAATGTCGATTAAATTATCGCGATTTAATGTATCAAGTGTAGATTGGAAAGGGTGTAATTAATCCGTGAAGACACAAACAGAAAAGTACGTATGTTTTATTAAGGGGAGGTAAAAATATCCCTAATTTCGTTAAATTTTGACAAAATTATAGATCCACAAGTCTTAGTGAGTGATCAAAGGTCAATTTTGTCTATACCTGTATCGACAAAATTGACCTTGGATCACTCACGCTAAATTGCGGGTCTATAGATATATTGTACATGAATTATCTCCTTTGAATTTCACTCAAAACTCACTCATCGCAGCAATTCACTATCAATCAAAAATCATTCCTGTATCATTTATCATGTTAATTTCTCCATGTTCCTCACTGTACAATTCTAGTTGTTTCGCTAGTCGCGAAAAACGGCGATCCAGCCCCTTGGTTGGAGACAGTAAAACCGATTCAGTTTTCTGTTTTATTTAGAGAACTAAATAGCAGCTGTATAGATCTGTCATTTTTCTGCCCCTGCATCAATAGATCTGGGTCATATTGTTTACTGGTGTCCGCTGTCTGTCCATCTGTCTGTAAAACCTTAACCTGAAAATTTAACATTCTTCTTATAATGGGATTATAACTCTCTCATTTATTGCTTTTTAGTGTACAATTTCTTGAGTGTGCAGTTCGGTTTCTACGAAAGGCATAACTGTTTTTTTTTGTTTTTCGTTTTTTTGATTTTTTATCTCACCTGAGCACAATGTGCTCAAAAGGAGCTTTAAGGAGCACCCTGAGTCATTGTGCTTCGTCTGTCGTCGACAATCTTAAAAACTTCTTCTTCTCCTGAATCACTAAGCCGATTTCAAAGAAACTTTGCCATTTTTTCACTTTGAAATACTTGAACAACCTCTCCTCCTGAACCACTTGGCCAATTTCAACGAAACTTCACCAGCATGTTCCTTTCGTGACATTTTTCAAATATGGTTCACGAAATTATGATTGGCTCATCAAAATCGGCTTGGCAGTGCGGGGCTTATTTCTAGCCCGAAATCTTTGAACGACATCTCCTCCTCAACCATTGCACCGATTTCAATGGATATTTACCAGAATGTTCCTTTGACGACCCTATTCAAAAAGCGTTTGAAAAAATTTGATTTGCCTATAGATATGGGCGTTGCAGGGCGGGCTTATTTTGAGTCTCCTCAGTAATGAATAGTTAGCAGGGTATATTATCACTTTAAATTCTTGGAATAATATCTCCTCTTCAACAATCAGGCAAATGTGAATGAAACTTTTCAAGGAAATTACTTGGATTAAATCAACGGGAACAATGAAATTCAGGTGAACGTTTTAGGGCCATTCTGGTCCTCTTGTTTTCAATTACCTGTCACTTGCCAAAATCATTCGCAAGATTGTCAAACAAATTGCGGCTTTCAAGATGACAAAAAATATTTGCAATCCCATTTTTTTTTAATTAAAGTATTACCATTTTTAAACTCGTCAAAATATTAACCTAAAATCTTTCATGAGGGATCCATTTTTGCTTTACAGCTGTTCTGTTTCGTGAATTCGGGAATTAAAAGCATTCATATTAGCTTTGCTTTTCATATACAAAAATATCCATGTTGTTAATTCAATACAAGTCCACCCATTTTCCATAATTTGGCTAACTATTTTTAAAAGGCGACACATTCACCTCGCTGAACATTACAGTATTTTTTTTACTTGTTTTACTTTCAAAGATATGCTCCGGACAAATCAAAGTCTTTATACTATTATTGCATAAAACGTTCGCTTTCGGGTCGTTATCGCCATACGTTGATGGAAAAAACCCGGGTGTTAACGGAAGAAAACGTGGATAAATAATTGAATTCACGTGCCGTTAACGACCGGCTTTCTTCACTTAATTACCCTCAGTCTGGGCCAATACACTTTCAGTTTCGTTGTCTAGCATAAATACAAAGCATAAATAAAGACGTCGATCCTAATCCCGCGTTAATTCTTGTGACGTCAATTTTTTACCAAGCAACGCCGTTGTAAACAAAAGTGACGGCCCAATGCATAACGCATTTTTCCCGGCACATTATCACTTTTTGAGCAAGTTTTAAACGTAACTTGGAATTATTTTGCAATTAACGTTTGAATAAAATTCAAAATCTTGCATTTGAGCAATAATTGTGTCAATTCACGTTTTTCCAGGCGTTAACATTTGCAGAGACCCTCAAAATGCTTTAACGCCATCGTGCTTGGCACTCGGACTATTTTTCGGGTCTCTGCAAATGTCAACGCCTTTAAAAACGTGAATTAACCCTATATTAATGGGCGATAAAGATTACGTAGGCAATAGTTGTGGTTCTTCTGCACTGAACCTCTCCTCACTGAGCCCTATCCCCTTAAGAAGTTTCAAGTAGGTAGCATATATTCTTAAGGTAGTGGAACAGTGATAGTTCCGCAACGTTTCGGAAGTCATAAACTCTGGCAGTGTTTACCGAAGTTTCCTAATGATTTTATTAGGAAACCTCGATTACTCTTGTGAAAGATCGTGAGTTCCGAAACGTTGCAGAACTATTACGGGTCCGATACCTTAATGAGATATGATCCGGATAAGCTTAGTAATGAAACGACAAAATGAAATAGAAAGAAGGGCGTACGGAGACCATTAATATATCCACATCGCCGAAAAGCCGGGAGATAATAAAGTCGCTAGAATAATGTCGTTAAGAAAACTACAAAGACAAATGATGATGGAATAAAGTATAATCAATTTATTGCCAATCTATTATTAAAGAAAAATAAAGTGTTGTTCTCTAAGGATTCAAGTGAATACCAAAATATTATCTGTAATTATTAATTATCAAATTAACATATAACAACAGCTCGTCCTACGGGTACCAAAATTTGGCTGTAGCGATGTTTTGATAGTCAACATGTCTACCAAGTTTCAAGTGAATGACTTCAGTAATACTATGAAACACAAATTGATAAAGTTTTCACACGAGGATGACGGTGTCAAGGCGATAGCAATACCTCGGGTTTTCACAGAAAACAGTCGAGCTAAACTATAATAATTCGTTTTTAATTATTGTAGGTATATGTAATAACAAGACGATATTGAATCTGTTGTCATTTAAAACCGAATTTATTAAGCGAGTCATCTATTAACAGATAAAAACGAAAACTTTTTTATTGTTTTAGATGACGAGTTTTATAAATTCGGTATCTAATGAGCACAAATTTAATATTCTATTTATAATATGGCCTATTTTTTTTTTTCGATAAAACGAAGAAATTCCAGATATTTTTCAATATCAGGTATTCCGCGAAACATATGACGCCGTTCAACGCCATTCAACGGGGTTATTTCACTCCCGCGACATAAGTTGGATTATAAAGACATTTTTTTTTAAATATAATTGACATGAGAAAACATTGATTTTTACAGTGTTGCCTTCGTAGACTAATGAAAGTGAGCCTGTGCATGACATTTCCAACAATTTGAAATGTGCTTGAGGACCAAACTTCGAGTAGCGTTGACAGCACATACTGTAAATATAAAATTATCCGATGGTCTACAGATACTTATACAAATACAGACCTTATCTATCTACTAAACGCACAGTGAAGACTCTGGTCAGACTATGCGGATATACAGGCTGGTCACAGTCTTTGCTTTGCGCATATTTGAAATTGTTGGAAATGTCACGGACAGGCTCAAATGGTTTATGAAATAATTAAATGATGATGATACAGTGATAAAGTAAATGGATATTTAGTTTGATCAATAGTTTAACAAAGAAAAAAGAATTTCAAACAAACATAAGGAATTATAAGATATATACATAAAATCTGTAACGAGATTCTGTTTTAGACAAACTGATCTTAACCGATTCTTAGAATAGAAATGTTATGCACCGAGCCTTTGTTAACTTAATAACTTTTCTTTTCTTGGCGAGATTAATAAGATCAGCGTATCTAAATAAAATCGAGTAACATGTGCTTTTTCTCAAATACCAGTTTGGGTAATTAAAACGGATCAACACAGTTGATAGATGATGTCATTTGAGCCTGTGCGTGAGATTTCCAACAATTTCATATATGTGCAAAGCAAAGACTCTGACCAGCCTGTGCATCCGCACAGTCTGACCAAAGTCTTATCTATGCGCTTAGTAGAGAGATAAGGTCTCAAAGTATCTGTAGACAATCAGGAAATTTTATATTTACAGTTTTTGACTGTCTGGGCCTCTCATTGTTTACACATCGGGAACATTTCAAATTGTTGGAAATGTCACTCACAGGCTCATTTAAAATATGATCATATACATGTGTATGATAAAAGATATTTCCGAAGCCTGTATGTACCACCCTAATGAAGACATATACTAGTTCCAAGACGTATTGAACTTTACAAGATGTCAAAATTACGATTACAAGTCGATATATATCTCATCATGTTGATCAAAAATGTGTCTTTCTGCTATCCAACATATAAAAGACTAGCCCAAATACATTCATGTATCTTTTACAAATAACATAGATGTTGCCTTTTTATGTCTTGGAAACTAGTAAATGTGTTCATTAGGGGGGGGGGGGGGGGGGGGGGGGTACAAACAGGCTTCGGTACATAAGAGATATCTCTAGTCATACACATGCATAGGATCGTATTCTAAATGACATCATCTATTAACTACGGAAGCCTGTATGTACCCCCTAGTGAGGACATAAACTGGTCTCCAAAAACGTATAGAAATCTACAAGCTGTCAGAATTACGATTACAGTCGATAAATATATTAATTATTATTTTATTTTTTTAGTAACATCGTGAAATTGACATTCATCTCAATAAAAACCATTCTTAATCGCACGCTCAGTGCCAAATTCATTTATTACAAATGCTAACTCAAACTTTTTAAAATTTCTCCAACACCAATAAAAAGATAAGAGCTACAACCACATTCAGAATAAGTATAGCTAGAAAAAAATCGCGATTTCACTTAAATAATTGAAATTAAAAGCGCCTGATAAGTTCTTGAAGGAATGGGAAGCTGTTTATAGAATTTGAATGCAAATTTTATTAAATAGGGGTAATAAATAAATATCGCTAATTTTGTTCACCCTGAACAAAATTAGCGACATGAATTACATCCCTTTAATTTCAATCAAAACTCACTCATCACGCTCATTCAATTTCATTTCAACATTATTCTAAAATCATTAACCTTGTAAATTTCACGATGTTGTAAACTGTATCAATAAAAGTTAAATCTTGTTAACATCGAACATAGATAAAATAGAATATAAGCTCCTTAGTTCTCTTCTAAATCAATCAAGAATTCAGCAAGTCTATTAGCTTCCTCCGAATATGCCCCAAACTTTGCGCCGTCCATTTCCGTGGCTACAGCATTTCCCTCTGCGAGTTGGTGCTGTTTTCCACCGATTTTTGCCTTACATTCGGGACACACACCCTCCTGATTGGCTCCCCCACACTCACCGATAGCGTACACATGACCTGGAGAAGACAGAATACGGATTGATTGTTTGTTTGTTTGATTTATTGATTGATTGATTGTTTGCTTGTTTGAAATTGTTTGTTTGTTTGTTTGTATGATTGATGGATGGATGGATGAATGGATGGATGGATGGATGGATGGATGGATGGATGGATGGATGGATGGATGGATGGATGGATGGATGGATGGATGGATGGATGGATGGATGGATGGATGGATGGATGGATGGATGGATGGATGGATGGATGGATGGATGGATGGATGGATGGATGGATGGATGGATGGATGGATTGATGGATGGATGGATTGATGGATGTCTAGATGCATGCATAGGTTCATGGATGGACAAATGCCGAAAACGGACGGATGAATCGAAAGATGAACGGATGCGTGCGTGTTTGTATTGATGACCGGACGGGCTGATTGATAATTGCATGAAAAAAATATCATTCAAGTCTCTTCAATTGCTTTGTACAGTGGGACTCATAAAAAAGACCAATCAAGCAATATAAAGGGATCTTCTGGCAAATATTTAGAAGACAAGATAAAACGATAAAGGAAATCCGAACTGTCAACTTTGATTGATTTTTAGAAAAAAAAAATGAAAAAGAGTGGCCCGATAACTACACTGATCAGTTTGTGTACTTTTGCTGACTCATTTCAAGGGCGTAGCTCCCATTACGCACATTACGCAATTGCGTAATACATATATATCTTCTTTCGAAAAATGTGTTTGCTGAATGACCATACATCGAAACTACAGCTTGGCAAGCTGTAGTTACGATGTTTTGATTATTCAAAAACGTTGAAATCACTGAAAAGGGGAGCGGACGGAGGATATTCATTTTTTGTCAAAATCTATACATCGCCTTTTTCCTATATATTCTATGTTGGTCGCCTTCAAGTCCTAGTTACGCCTATGCATTTAACCTAAACAGCCTGCTGGCTTTCATTTGATATACGGTACCTTTGAAGGGTCCGAAAATTACACAAAATGATCAAATACAGATAGTTACACCATGTAATTGACTGTCATTCCGGTCAAAACCATTCTTTATCGCTCACTCAGCGCTCCATTCATTCATTCCAAACACTCACTCAAACCATTCAAAACCCATCCACAATTCCTTAAAATGAGGATAAATAACTACACTCAAAATAAATAAAGTGATTTCTCTGACATAATTGAAATTTCAAGCGTCTGATTGGTAGGAAACTACTTATAGAACATGTATGATTATTTATTTAAAGGGAGGTAATTTAAATTGCTAATTTTGTTCATCCCGAACAAAATTAGTGATATGTGATTACTTCCCTAAAGATTCACTAAAAACTCGCTCCAAACACCCATTCAATTTCATTCCAAAACCATTCCAAAATCATTCATCATAACAATATCATGATGTTCTGAACTGTACTTCAACATGAACATAAATACAAGACTGGCCAAAAAAACTTGTAGCTCTACTGAATTTGATCGCTGATTATCTATATGGATTCTTTAAGTAAAAGATAACATTTCTTACCGTTTGGACATTTGAACCAATGTCCCTTAGAAAGACCAACCGTCTTCAAAATCATGTGCTTCTCCTCTTCTGTTATGTTCATGCCATTAGTCAGCTTATTCAGTCGTTCACAGATTCCATCTACCTCAGCCTCGTAACCGGATACAATCTTCATGCGGGAGATACGCATCAAACGCTCTACGTCCGCTTCGGCCTTTTCAACATTTGAATTAAGAATAACTTCCTTGTATCTTTGTATCTTTCCCATCATACTAGATCTAGCAATTTCGTTCTTTATGTCGTTTATTTCTTGTTCAGATAAAATTACGAAGCTCTCTGAAAGTCTTTTAATCACTTCAGCGAAGACTCGTTTGTCGTCTTCTTCCCTGTATGGATATTCTGTTTCTATCTTGATTTTTTCAAACGAATTGATTCCATTGTTTTTAAGTCTTGAACAAGTACTTGTGGCAAACCGCGACCCGTGTTTTGTTGTATTTCTGAAAGCCTTCAGTAACGTACATTGATTTTCAAAGGCTGCAACGTGATGCTCCGATATTATCTTGACCTTTTCAATTCCTCTCAACACTTCGCTGCTGTCTGTATCAGTATGAGATGTTGTTATATGTCGACTTAATCCATCATATCTTGACTTTGGGCGACCTTTGTCAACAATCTGTCTTTTCAATGAATCACATTTGTCCTTATCACCAATGACAGCGCGTTTAACCTGTTCTATATCTTTCAGCGTTTTATTAATAAGGTGACCATATCTGTAACTTTTTCTTATTGGTGTCTTGCAGATCGGACACCCCTTTAATTGAACAATAGCGTCACCATTCCTGACTTCTGCTTCCATATACATGTATTTATCAAGTGCTCTTGACTCAATGATATGGCCACAATCATGTAGCAAAATGAAACGGGATTTAGGGTTGTCCTCATTTCCAAAGAATATTGTTGTCACCTCTTCTTTATTACAAATCCTACACTGCCTAGGACACGGTTCTCCACAAAGTCCGATACAAAAGTGTTTACATTGTAACTTTTTTCGGCACCATTTATTGCATGGTCCTCTATTGCATGGTTCGCTGCAAGGTTTGGTGCATTTCTTATGAGGGCATTGCCAGGCGCATTTTTCCATACACGGTGTGCATGGCTCTCCGCAAAGTTTAGTACATCTGCTATGTACACATTTATTTTCGCATAGTCTCGTGCACGGTAGGCAGAGATTACAGTCGGATAAGCATTCATGACCACATACAAGAGAACGCCGACACTTTTTCCTGCATCTTTGATGAAATCGGCCATTAAAGCAAGAACTACATGACCCTGAACAAGGATGTCCACAATCGAGTGTAGTGTCACATGCTTTTTTACAGATAGCTATTTCGAGAGGCATCTCACATGGAACGGTTGCTTTATGTCCACACTTCAAAGTTACTTCTCGATCCTTTTTACATTTTGCTGTACGAAGTGACCCACAATGGACAATTCCAGTGTGGCCACAAGGAAATGACTTTTCAACATTTACCGTACAGTGCGAAGTATGACCCGATCCACACAGATTTTGACATGTGTGACCACAGCTTAACGTGTGTTCACACTTTTCTTTACAGAAATACCCATACTCACTTTTCCCGCATGGCATATGGGCAACGTGCTTACATCTCTGTAATGTTTTATCAATCAGTACTGGACAGTCGCCACATTCCTCGTGGCATCTTTTCCTACATGGATGGTTATTATCGCAAAGCTTTGTACAGTTTTCTGTACATTTGTACATCCGATGCTCTTTATCAGCGGGATGGCAAAACATTCGACAACAATGACCGCAATCAAGTCTTGTTTCGCAGAATTTCCTACAGCCTCCTTCAGGGGCATTTGCAAAGTCCTTGCCTTCTTTAGCTACAAGAGGATCTGTCTCCGGATGATTCTGGCAGTATAATGAAAGTCCATCCCCTATATGGCCAGCCATTGTCATTTCGTCAACTATGGACTTCCAAAGTTCCGACTTCATTGCAAGGAGAGTAAAATTTCCAAGTATGTAAAATCCTTTTTTAGCTCTTGACAATGCCACACATATTCTGTTTTCTGTCTTTAAAAAGCCAACATTTCCCTCCGCATTACTTCTTACCAGAGACAAAAGTATTATATCATTCTCTTCACCTTGATAGTTGTCCACAACGGTTACTTTCACGCCGTTGAATTCATCCCGAGGCATCAAACGACGAAGAAGGAACATTTGACTTGTATAAGTTGTCAAAATGGTAATTTGTGATTCTTCATAGCCCTGCTGTAGCAAGTACTTACACAGCGCAACTATATAATCTGCTTCAAATCGGTTTGAGTGACTAGTTCCCTCGTCGATTGAGTCTTCGAAATTCGTATGGTTGACAAGAAACAGATTCTTTGCAATACCTCGAATGTCATCGTAAGTCTGCACGCTTTGGTGATCTCTGAGGTTTTCGTAGATGCTTCTAATCAAAACGGATATTTCAGGTCTCATGCGGTGCTGCAATTCTAGTGTATTGAACGATACCCCATTCATTATCATTCGTTCAAATAAAGAAACGTTCATGTTGAACTTCGTTGCCAGGGCATATACCGAGGGATTAGGTCTTAGTTGTTTATGATCACCTATAAGTATGAAATGTTCACATCCTTTACTGAGGGTAGTTACAATGTGAGCCTCAAGCACCTCTGCCGCCTCTTCAACGATAACGATATTTGGCATGATATCCTGTAGCAACGCCAGGTATCTCGCTGCACATGTTGTTGTCATTCCTATAACATCTGCATTTTTCATTACAATTCCGTCTTCCTCCATTTGTGCTTCTTTATAACGCACTGTCAGTTCTCTGTACTTATTTTCTAGTTCTGCTATTTCTTCATACACCTTTTTGCAGGCACGTCTTACCCATAGGCGGTATAACCTCCATTTATCATCAACGTTTAGCTTCCAGGGATCCTTAACTCGACCCTCCTCCTCATCTTCCATTACATCCTGATAGCAAATGTATTTTTGAATAATCTGGTTATCTCGAATGTTCCTCAACTGCTGCCTTTGCCATTCCTGTTGTTGCATCCCATTAGGACATGTTTCATCCTGAAAGTAAAATGCAACCACCGTTCCACGGAGTTCTTTCATCACTTGTTGTCTTTGTTTAAGCCTTTCCTTATCAAAATCAATCGCTGCATCGTCGTAGATCTTACGACTGTTTGAAAGTGTTACAATGTCTGGAATTTCATCATCAGTATTTTGCGATATTCTTTCTAGCTCTTTTTTGTTTCTCCCGAATCGGTTTAGAACTTGCCCAATGTTTAACCATCTTTGTACCACTATCCGCTTCTTGTGAGCAAACTTGTTCGTTTTTGCACACTTTTCTTCCATCGTTTGAAAGATTTCTGGGTGCACAAAGGGTTTCAAAAAGTCCATAGAAAGTAGGAATGTCCGATAGCAATCAATTTTAGCATTAATCTTGTTGATTGATTGCACAACGGCATTCATTTCTTCACGCAAACATCTTCTGTCTCTAGGCAATGTAGCTTTTGATTTTGCTTTCTGTAAGGAGAATTCTTTCAGCATCATACTTTTACTTTGTCCACCGACCCGAAGAATGTTTCCTTTATAAAAAGTTGATATGCCCTCCAAGAACTGATCTAGTGCATGGTTTGTGAAGCAAACAATTAACATAGGTTTAGACCTCTTTGTGTCCGAGATTATTGCATTCTTATTATGAAGGAGCAGTTTAGCTATCTTGAGTCCTATGTAGGTTTTACCCGTTCCCGGAGGACCTTGTATGAGAGCAAATTCTTTTGTAACTGCAGACTTCACAGCATTTAACTGTGATTCATCCAAATGTAGTCGTCTATGAGAGGGCCATGTCTTCAAATCAAGTACTCTAACCGGCTTTCGTGTGATAACACTCTTTTTTTGCAATGACTTCCTATAAATATTTGATATACTTAAATTTGTGCTGTCTTTTGATTCTATCAGAGCCTTATCGTTACCAAGAGGTTCAAAATCAAATACTGTATCTTTGTTAAGGTATGCTGGAGGTTTAACATCTGTTTCGCATTTTAGAAGATATCTTTCAAAAGGAAGGTCACCTTCCTTAAACTTCTGTAATCCAGTCAAAACGTGACGATACGATTCGAAAAATGATGTTGTCTCTGCCATTGTAAAGCTTGATGAGAATATTTCTTGGGGACTCAATGAAACGTTGGTATTTTCGAAATGAATGTCAATGTTCCCATTTGCTAAATCCTCAAGTTCCCGACCGGCTACCGTTGCGATTATGAATGTTTGAAAATCGTCCCTTGTCAAACACAGAAGTGATCCAAATATAAGTCGTTTGCTATTCCTCCAATCAACTCGTTGATGATCCTCAGCACTGAGTTGAATCTTGAAGCAAAGACCCTCCGCTAGACAAACCGGAGATATTATACGTACATTTGTGTATATCCGAAGATCGTGGTTACGGTTGTTTCTTTTTCCTCCTTGTTTAGAGTTCCTGATGTATTCATTTATTCCATCTCGTAAAGGGCCTATAAAATCCTCACGTAGGAGTCTAAACTGAACGTCTAGGTAATGGTCTAAATCAAAATAGCTCCCTTTTGTCTTGTTCTTTCTCATGAATGGTTCGATTTTATTGTGTACGTCGTGAGCTCCGGGGAAAATATCAATATTTCTGAAATCATCTGGAGGCAATTCAATTCCTCTGGAGTGCTTTTCATTTTGTGATTTACTTGATCTTTCCATCCTTTCTGAAAAATCGCCGAACAAGTACATGATGTTCTCTTCCCTAAATTCACTAGCTTTTTGAATTCCCTCGACTAGTATTCCTAGTATCGAGTGTATCCTTGAAAACCTTTTAATAGAAGATGGGTTTCTTGATGTTATTTCAAGAACAATATTCAGAATATCTGTGATCTTTGCAGACAGACTATTATTCTCGTAATTTTCGAAGTCTTTTTGAGACTGAAGGTCAACTAAATAAAGGACAATAGTGTTCAAAAGATCAGCTTCTATTGTCATTTGGATTAGATCAGCGGTCTTGTGTGAAAGATACTTGCAAGAAAAAGACTTTGAAAGAACGGATAGTATCAATGGTAAAACATCCGACCGATTTTGACTCTCCAAAAGCCATTCCTTTAACAGGTCTCCTTTTTCCGTGAGAAAACGTACAATGAAATCAGCATCCTTTTCGGCCAAAAATGTTAAAGTTTCTTTAGTAGGTCTAGGTTTTTGTCTCAGTCCTGAGAACCTTGCTTTTTCGCGATTTTTGTTGAATTCGTCGGATAAATCGGAGGAGCTTTTCAACGTTTCTCTTTTGCTTTGCATACTCCCACGGAAGTTCTGTATACCTTTTCTTTTTTCTGTATCGTGTCGTCTTTCTGTTTTATCTTCCCCAGGATTTTGCTGTAAGGTTTCATAAGATCTATATTTATCGTCCTTATTGTGTACATAGGAATCTAAAGACCATCTCGCTTTAAAACTATCATCTTTTTCTTCGGCTGCGTAGGACTTTCTCCTGTTCTCGAATTCCTCTTTTTCGATATCTCGGTACTTTGGTCTTCTGAAGGTACGCAAAGGCGCTGTCTTCGGCCTTGCACCTCTGTCAAAATACAGTGATTTTTTGTAATAATCAATCTTTAAAAACACAAAAACGTGTCTTATTAAATTAGTTAGGGTATGCAGAAGGTTCTATGTGGAATGGCTAAGTTTTAAAACTGGCGTTTCTTTGGTGTTTGTTGATGATACTTCAGGAAACAACGTAAGATAATGTTGTGGTTAAAGATTTGTCACATATGAAGTGAAATTCCCATACGATAAGAAAGAATTTTGGAACAAAAACTGAGAGAATAATCCTTTGTTTCAATAAAAGATCGATTCCATTGGGTGAAAAATTAAAGCTATATTTTCATGAGTGACGGAGAGACTAGAGAAAATACAACTTTAATTGTCCTATCAATGGAATATAAGTCGACCTTACACAGAAACAAACGACTGTTCTATTTCTTTAATGTAAAATTAGACAATTGTGAAAATCTTAGACTAAGTTCTCAAAAGTGCGTCATTTTGCACGTGGTTGTTATGCAGCGTTAATGGTGACGTTACTTATTGAGCTCCGCTTAGATAACGTCAGATAGGGTGAAATAAACGCTAGCAGGGTATATTTTTTTTATAATTTCGCTAGTTTGGTGGTGAGTTTATTAAATAATAGCATATCGTTATTTCTAAATAATCAATCGAAAGCGTTAAGGTTCATGTAAAGTGTTTGAGACCCAATTTTAAGGGCGCTTCATTAACCAAGAAAAAGCAGGATGTCCAGGTATAATGAAGCTACTTTTAGTTTATACTAATTTATTTTAGTTCGATTGCGACGAAAGCTTTAGCTTATGGAATCGCTCTCGAACACTCAATCCTGATGTTTTCACGTCCCTGAGAGAGAGGCAGTGGTTTAAATCCACTGCTACCCAATTTTACAGCTGGGTGAACTGGGGCTGGCTATTAAGTGTTTTGCCCATAAACACACCTCGTCGACAGTGGGGCTCGTACCACGGACCTCCAGGTCACGGGTCGAGCGCATTTACCACTAGGCCACCGAGGCAGCTACTTTTGAGCACAAGCATTTGAGCAACATAAGACCGCCATAGCCATGACAGTCTTGTGTTGCTTAACTGCTTCTGCTCATTAATAGCTTCATTTTGATATATAATATACCTGGACATCCTGCTTTTTCTTCGTAAATGAAGTGTTTTAAAATTTGGCATCAAACACTTTACATGAACCTTTAAGAATTCGGTTTAGTTGACATTTTGTGCCTTCGTGTCAATATGCGGATTATTTCGTGACGAACTTGAGTTAGATATATGGGGCTAAATCGGTGACAACCAGATTGTTCATGAATCAGTAAGGGTATCTATAGAATGATTGAGTCTCTACATCCACCGTTTCTTTTTCCTAACAAATAATTCGCCAGTTATATTATCTGTGAATGGCTATGCGTCATACACGTGACGTAAATTTGAAAATTGCCAAACGTTTGCTTTTGGTTCATTTGGGATAATTAGAAGCAATCATAAAATTTGAAAATGCTGTTCGCACAAATCACACACCAATTCATTTACAAGTTTATTCTAAACATATTGTATTAACAAAAAATAATTTAATTTTAAGTATGTTCCTCGTGATTCGTGCATTCTGATTGGCTGAAAAATTGGTTTAATAACTCAATGAAAACAAATTTGTTTTCAGAGCATTTTTGTATGCTTCCACGGAAAGAAAAATCCACGTATTTGAGGGTAAATATTTTCATTTTGGCTTCAAGAAATTAAATTATAAGATATGAAGAGACTATTTCTTGATTTTACTGTAAATGAAAATAAACACCTTATCACACTCATGTATGAATCCGCTTAGCGTATTCATACAGATGGATTAGGTTTTTAGTTTCATACCTACATTAAATCAACAAATGCTCTCTTCACCTCATGATTAATTATTAACATATAACTTTCATTAAAAAAAGCTGCATTATTTGTTCATGAGAATTCAATCATTAATTTGATTTTTTAAGGCTCTGCCCTCGGATTTTAGCTTTTGCATATAACACCTCCTCCATCAGACTTTATCATGGACAGCACCAAAATGATATCAATTTATTATTTCAATTTATTATTATGACTCAAAAGAGATGGATAACGCGCTCTTTTTTGTACCTCCGCCTGTTTTTTTTTTTGTATTTTTTTTTTGTTGTTGTTGTTTGTTTTGATTTTTTT
The DNA here is from genome assembly GCA_948146395.1 of Fragum whitleyi. Lineage (NCBI taxonomy): Eukaryota > Metazoa > Mollusca > Bivalvia > Cardiida > Cardiidae > Fragum > Fragum whitleyi. The sequence goes on from OX411557.1 coordinate 18,858,537, forward strand.
GTTTGTTTGTTTTGTTTTTTTCTTCTTTTTTGTTATTGCTATTATTATTGGGTTGTTGTTGTTGACCTGATATTTTACTGTGCTCTAAGGTACCAAAAGGAGTTTTGTTGTTGTTGTTGTTGTTGGGTTTTTTTGGGGGGAGGGGGGCGGGAGGTCAAGAACTGCTACTACTTGTATGGCATTGATATCACATTTCTTTCAACAAAAGTTTTCCTAAGTCATTTTTATACGATTAAGTTAGCATGCAATTTGAAATGCTTTTGAACTATCGACATTTAGAAGACGATTAATACGAAAAAGAATGTTAAATAGTGCGTTTAACGTAAATTTAATAAAATCTTTTCATGTGTACTTATCCGAAATTGCGAAATCCACCATCATGTATATATGAGATATAGAGAATAACATGTTAGTGTCTTAAAATTTCAATGTTATCTGGTCGAGGTTGGGCGAATTTTTTGCCGAGTCATGATAATTTGTCGCTGCCGAGACCAGATAACTTTGATATTTTAAGACAATTACATTTTATTCTATTTACCATGCAACCTTTTTTTCGCACTTGATAATAATAAACCCTTAAAAATAAAATAAATTCAGGTGAAAGTATTTGCAAATTGTTTATTAAAATAGACTGTCTAATATCATGTTATGTTATATCAAACAGGTGATATCAGGGAAATACTGGCTTCATTGCATGATAAATATATAATACGGGTGTACATACTTAGTGTTTTGTATGAGAAAAAATACCTAACGAGGTTGGGAGAATTGATCATTGTCGAGGCTCTGCCGAAACAATTATCAGTTTTCACAACCGAGATAGATATTTTTTCATACAATACATTTAGTATGTATTATATTAATCTTGTAACCTCTATTTGTCTTGTTTTCGTCGATGTTTCTAACTGATATTCAAGACTAAAAAAATAACCGCATTATATCATTGTTTTAAAAATAACTAAGTGATATCATAAAAAATATCACACGGGATGTTATCACACGGATATTTGTATAGTTATAAGATAAATCGTAATATGGGATGGTAGTTCCGAAGCCCTAACATGGCAAAGTAGTTGGCTCAACTTACTGGTAATATGAAAAATAACATGAAGCCCACCATTTATTTCAAATTCAAACTTTTTTAATAATTATGTAATTGGTTGTTGTTCCAAAACACCAACTTAACAAAATTCGGTTTACTTAATCAATCGTGTGATTTCTTGATTAAAAAGCCAGCATTTTCTTGATTTGTTTTTATAAAAACCAAGTGCCATCTACCTTTTTCATGTGGATTTATCTAGTAAGTGTTGATATTTCGATGCTGCAGAAATTAGATGAAGTCTACCGTTACGCCTTTTCTAATTTTTAGCACGACTGATTTCGAAGAAAACTCGAGGTATTGCTTAAGCCTAAATGTCGTTGCCGTTGTTGTCGTGCGAAAACTTTGACATTTTGTGATATCTCTGGGTCTACTGAAGGCATAAACTTGGCACACATGTTCACTATCAAAGAAGCAAACTATACTATCAAGGGGGGGGGGGGTAACTCTAGATGTATTTTGTGCAAATTGTGCCCCTTTTTCGACATATATTTTTTCCACCATCCAACACTCAAAAGCCGAGCGTGGGTACCCGAGGTGGTACTCTTGCTTATCTTTTAACAGATGACTCGATCAGGGTATTCGTGTTCAATTAACAAGAATTTGGTATTCTAAATTAATGTAACTAATATAATTCATATTTACCCATATTCAGCCATATCTATGGTGGTACATCTATCTTTAATTCCCTGAAACAAAGGAGTCGCCAGAGTTTTATATCGCTTGAAAAACAAGGCATGATTAGCACATTGATCTGAGATTTACGGTTGATATTAAATCTCTAATACTTCTGGCTTCGGCAGCATGTATTAAGGTAGTGAGTCTGTAATAGTTCCGCAACATTTTGGACGTAATGTGCTTTAACAGTGTTAACCGAGGTTTCCTAATGAAAATCATTAGGAAACCTAGGTTAACACTGTTAAACTAATTACTTCCTAAACGTTGAGGAACTATTATGGGTCCACTACCTTAATTATCAGATGGAAGACAGACGTCGATATTATAATGCAAGTCATGTTCCTTGTACTTTGTTGGAGGTATTCCTAGTGTGAAGCAAGGGTAAAAAACTTTGTTAAACATGAAAACCTAATACAACGAAACATTCTGACTTAATTTTCCTCACAATTAGTAATAATTGTTTATTACTATCACTACTATCACTATTTAGTAATTAGAGGATATTGAATGAGTGGTCATGGAATACGGGATTTATTATACGAGTCATCTATAAACAGATAAAAAAGAGGCTGCGCCAAGTTTTTATCTATTTTAGATGACGAGTTTAATAAATTCAGTATTTCATTAGCACAACTTTTATATTCTATTTATAATATGACCCGAATTTTCGCGAAAAAATGGTAAAAATTCTTGAAATTCAACATTACAATTTTCCGCGAAATTTATGACGCCGTTTAAAACTGACGTCACAATATGTGCTCACAGTGTCGCTATTCGCTCTGGGCTCATTTGCACCACTAGTGTAATAACACCCGTGTAATATCAAAAATATTCAAAGGGTTTATTTCACTTCCACGACGTAGGTCATATTATAATAGTTGTTATAGTAGTGGTAAATGATGATGATGTTGTTGTTGTTGATAATGGTGTTGTTGTTGTTGTTGTTGTTATAGTAGTGAAGTTGCTGCAATGAGGCCAAAGTATTTTCCCGATCAATCCGATATTCTTGGTGAAATCTTTGACGGGTTAAATTTAAGAAAAAAAAAACGATGTATGTTTTCTAGAATCAAGTTTCTCACCCAATCAACCTGAAAATTTATCAGAATGTTGGTCTTAATGAAATACCAGATAAGTTTGAGGGTGTTTTTCTTTACAAATGGGTAAAAATAAATAGGTCAGCTTAACCCTTGGGACGGTGTTTTGCCTAATTAACTTGAAATTTTGTCAAAATGGTTGGCTTGGTAAAAAATGGAGATGTAAGAGATTGGTAAAGATTTTTTTCAATAAGCCTCCAGAAGGTCTTTGAGCAACGAGTCCATTGCATCTGTAATTAATTTTGATAATGAACTAAATCAAGAGATTACACAATGAAAAAAAAAGTACTAAACCACTTCTCCAGGCTTGTACGAAACGAAAAACTAGCCAGGATTGTGGTTCGAATTATTCACTTTTGTTGTGTTGTCATATAGTCGATGGGCGAACCACGCAACTTCAGCTTATTCAAACTGATTGTACGAAGTCTATTAGCCAGTTAATCCAATGTCGCTAGCTCAGTCCAACTTGAACGAAATTAGCCATATTTATTACCTCCCTCTTATGAAATCTAGGTACTTTTCTATTTATGAGTCATCCCGGACAATTCAGACGCTTTAAAATCAACATCAGTCCATAAAGTCATGCAATAATTTTATCGATTCGATTGAAATATCGATCGTTTTTTACCGATTTCGAAGATTTTTGAAGAATTTCAGAGCTATTTCAATTTCAGGTATAATCAAATGTTCGTTAAAAGCAGGTTTTTAGAATGTTAACTTAGCTGAGAGATGGACGAGGTAGAGCATGTCTGCGTTTAATAAGAAGGCACTTTATGGACCAGCGACCCGTTTACGATCAATTTCGCGGAAGTTAAAAGTTAATGTTGTTTATACAGATCAAATACGAAATACTGACATGCATTATCCCATTTGAATCGTCTTAAGAAGACGATTCCATTGAGATATTGCGAGGCAGAATCGAACAAGGGACGAAATCACAAGGTACGATTTGAGATTTTGACCTACGATTAATTTCCTCGTAAGAAGTTTTGTAAAACGGGCTCCTTATAAAGGACATTTTATGACAACACTTCAATGATAACCTAAACACCTAGGGGTAAATGTGGCCTTTAAATCAAATGCAAAATCTTTCTGTTACCTACCAACGATGATTCGAAATCGTGCATTGAAGTGAGAGTCTGACAAACATTTAAAGGAATGTTGCTGTAGGGGATAGTGAAAAAATTAACATATGTATGAGAAAAAGGTTCACCACTATTACGAAACTACGCATCAATCTCTATTGCCTATAGCTCGTTTGTGAATTATTTTCTATACGTTAGTTATGTTTTTACGCTGCTTTATTTCGCCGCTTTAATTTAGTTTTCCAATAATAGAAAACGAAAGGAATGGGGGGGGGGGGGCAGGATATGATGTTTTAAAATGATAAAGATTAAATAAACGCGGAAGTTATAACTAGACCACAATATCGTACTTTATACAACGATACAAATGGCATTCGAACAGTTAATCATATCACGAAATTGACACTCATCGCGATCAAAACTATTCAAAACGATCGCTTAAAGCTCCAATCATTCACGCGAAACACTCATCTCAATCATTCAAAAACGACACAGAATTGTTTAAAACGCTTCGATATCGTTCAATGTGACAGAAATTGCAATCATATTGATTAAATAACTGCATCAGAAAAGCGCGTATAAAGCGCGTATATGTTATAAACCGTTTTGGAATACTAACCATCTCGAGACGGCTCGCTCTCCGTTTTGGAATTCCAATTCGATCCGTCTCGAGACGGTTTGACGAGAATATTATTTTGAAAAATGAAAAATAACAGAGTTTTCTTAGGAAATAAATAATAACAAAAAAGTGCAAGTTAGGTAAGTATATTGAAATAATTGATAATAATGCTTATTAAAAAGGAAAATGATGTAATTTCGAGTATCTCGGGATACTCTATATAAATAAGAATATTGACAAAATTATGAGCACTCAGTAAAATAA
>OX411557.1:18868375-18933375 GCA_948146395.1 Fragum whitleyi
AGAATGATCATTTTGGGTAACCATCATTTTACCATCCAGTGAAAGCATTAAAAAAAGTAAAAATCTAATATATTTTTGATTCTAAATTGCTTTTTGACAATTAACCAATTTCGAAATGATGGATCAAGATTTATTTACTTATCTGAAATTATTACTTAGCATAAGAAATTATCATTCGGAATACTACTTTAAATTTCTAAATTGCTAAAAATACTCATTGATAAAAGATAGAACGATCTTTCTTATGAGTAAATAAGTTTGGTAGTTTTAATGCGAAATAAAAGCCGATTAAAATTTTCAAATATATAGTGAAAGCAAACTCCTGTAAAAAGGGAAAATTGCAGATCTTTTTTTTTAATTCCAAATTGCTGCAGTTATATTTTTATGCATATACATTCCCTTTTCATTTTTCTCTCAATTAAAATACTTATATATTATTTTTTTTTATTATTTTTTTCTTTTTTTGTGCGTGTGATAGTTTAATAATCTGATATTTTTCATCGTTCAATATTATTCAGAAGAACTTATTTACAGTAGTCACGGTATATGCGCAATGAATATTGGGTAAAGTTGGCCGTTAATGGTAACTGTCATACTTGGAATAAACATAGTGATTACACCCCTTGGGGGATAAAGAGATACACAATAACCTTATCATTTAACTGGATCTGTTAAACAATAATTACGGGTAGAAAAAGGTGAACCGTCTTGAGACGGATCGAACCGCTTTGGAATACCAAGAAATTCCAAAACGGATCGATATTCCAAAGCGGTTTATAACATATACGTTCAATTAACCTTTATTCACCAAGGTATGCATAATACAACATGGAGTGTTTATATTGATAATCAATAATTTATATAACTTTGTTCTTAAGTTGAGAAGCAGTGGGTAGAGAGGAAGAAAGGGATATTGAATTTGATAAAAGGTTGCATGTTCAGTTAAAGGGAGGTAATTAATTAGCGGTTATCTTTCACCTCCCTTGAATCTAATGCAATACTTTATTCATCAAACTCACTCAGTTTAATTCAAAATCATTCCATGATCATTCAACTTGTCAATTTCACGATGTTCCTAACTGTAGACTGCATTTGCTGTTACAGTTACGATAATTTTGAAATCAACAAGAGGAAGAATCGTTTGTTAGAATGGGGTTTGCGCCGCTTTCAACAATCTTTCAGTAATATTGCGTCAGCTGGAACATCTACCGATGGATTCCTTGTATTTCTCATGACAGTACTACTATCCCAAATAGTTCTACGATTATCAACCCGTTTATGGTAGACAAATAGTCGGAAAGGATGACTGCCGCGACAAGGTTTTTTTTTTTTTTTTTTTTTGAAGGGGTGTGAAGAGCGATTTTTGGAATGTTATCAATGGAAGTTATAGTTATTAACATCATGAAATTGGCGGATCAATGATTTGAAAATGATTTCGGAATAAAAATGAACGATTGTAAGGTGATTTAAAGGAGGTAATTGAATATCACATAGTCGCCCATTTGGACGAAATAAGCGATTTTTGTTATCTCCCTTTAACAAAATACCAATATCGGATTTTTCTTAGCGATTGGAGTGAGTGTGTTTGAAACAGACATGCATTCAGAAAATGTATCAAAGATTTACCTGGTTTATCTAAGAGTCATCTTTTTAGATGATATGCAAACAGTTCTACGAGGTTCTGCAAAGTAAAATTTAAATAAATGACCCGTCACGCGAAAGGGAGCTACCTGGGAACTCTGTGAACAGGAGGTTATAAATAGAGAATAACATGTACGTGTCTTAATATATCAATATTATCTGGTCGAGGTTGGGAGGATTTATCATGCCGAGGCGTTGTCGAGGCATATTTTCTCATAGCCGAGACCAGATAAAATTGATATTTTAAGACACTACATGTTATTCTATTTATCATGCAATTATTTTTCAGCGCTTAATAGTAATAAACCCTTAAAATCAAAGAAATTCAGGTTTAAGAGTAAACAAATTGTTTCTAAAAAATAGAATGTCTAATCATGTTATGTTATCAGACAGATGTTATCAGGTCAACACATGCTTCATTGCATGATAAAAATAGATAAATGTTAGGAAAAGAGATCGTGTCCAGCAAAGGTAAAAAAGGAGGCGATTTATAACTCTCTCCACAAATTGTTCTTAAAACTTCGATTTGTGGAAAAGTATATAAATGGCAGGGCAAGGCTTGCCTGATCTAAGGAATTCATAAAACAATTCTTAAAAAAAAAATGGAAAATTTCAACAATTTTAACCAAACGAAATATTTAGAATCGTTTCTTGAGTGGCTCCTTTCCATCCAATTGAAGAATATGAGAAAGGAACTGAGTCGAGGAAACAAAGGATATTAACACCCGTTTGTTCCAAAATGCAGTCTTATGTCTTTTAATTCATTTGTGACCTGTCACGTGAAAAAAGGGACCAGGGGCCCGTTTTACTAAACATCTTACGATCAATGTTTTGAGTAAGTCAAACATCAAAGTTGCTTCTAGAATACGAGGGATGTTCAATTATTATCCGGATTAGTCCTATTAATCATCACTGATTTATCGCTATGTGAAAAAAGTATACTCATATTAACGGGACACTTTATATGAACAAACTTGCCAAAGCCTGAAGCAGTTGAACGATGTATATTCATTTCACACGCAAACAAAAGTACATGGGTATTAGGTGGCGGCGCAATGTACATGACGTTAGCGACGTTGTCGAGAATTGAGACATTTGGTGTTGTGTAATTAAGCTAGCCACGACTCGTTATTCATAGAAGAAGTATGAATTCGGTGTTCCTGTAATTAAGCTGTGCTTTTATGTTTTATATAAAGGTAAAATCGAATGGTACGACGTCATAATTCTTAGAAAGGTACCTCTTAGTTAATCGCCTATATCTTTCAGAGACTCGGCAACTGACGTCCCTACAGTTGCTTTGACAAGTTTCTCTCTGTCCGTTCTTCCTCTTATCTCACGGGGCACGGAAGCATCTTCACCGATGAAAATTAAGCATTTGGAAGAATGAACCATTCCCTTTCAGCGTGACAAGCGTTTAGTTTATGTCTTTCGTTTTTTTTGGTAGATAATGAATAAAATTATTAAAGATTAAAATTCCGAGCATTCAGTTGACGTCGTCTGGAACGTTCCGAAACTCTTTCCCCGCCATATTTTAAACGAATATTATCGAAAAACTATACGGTCAAATTACTTCAAATTATGACAAGGCATTTGTAATACTTATTCCAACAACTCACTTAATTTTCAAATTATTCAACAGTTAAAAAAGAAGTAATATTTACAAACGAAAACCAAATATACATATTATCTTATCTGCTGCACCGGGTACTCGTTTCCATGACATTTTATATGGCAGATGCGCACGCGCTATGTTCGAAAACTATATCAATTCTACATAACCATATGTGGATTGAATTCCGAAAGCGAATGATACCAAATTTAGTTTGATTGCTTTGAAAATAAAATTTTGCTTGACAGAATCCGGTCAATTTTTGAACAACTCTCGTAGTAACTAAATGTAGAATTCTGCCATGCATCATCTCATTGGAATCGTCTTTCGTAAGACGTTAAGTAAAACGGACCCCTGAAAACTCATTTATTTATATTTTTCCTGGGGCGTCCTTTACTGTGATCTTCGTTTCTCGAATGGTATAAAATGCGAGAATGTGAGAAAGTTTATTTCAATTTTAAGAAACGATTTGCATATTCATGGTATGCACTTTCGCATAAATTTCTTCTACTCCAATTTAATCAATGTTCAGTCTGATACGAGAATCCAGTTTTATTCTGTAGATACAGTTAAGAACATCGTGATTACAAGATGAATGATTTTGGAACGATTTTTGAATGAAATTGAAATGAGTGTGTGTAGCAAGTTTTTAGTGAAATTGAAGGGAGGTTATCTTATATCACTTATGTATGCCCAGGATTTACGGAACTATAAGGATTCCGCTACCTTAAGGTAGCAATGGACACATGGCGCAATTTTTTCCGCCCAATGATTTTTTTCTTGTTCACATATGTTTTAGATTAACATTGTATAGTCAATTATTAAAAATTTGAAGGTACCTTTCATAGCTCGTTTTTATGCTAGAGTTATCTGCCCTTGAGTGGTAATTACCATTTTTAAGTAAAACGTTTATATTCGTTTTTGGTCTGGTATAAACTCAGAACCAGCATAATTATAGCTATAAAACACATACATGTTGAAAGACCTTATACATGTACAAAATAGTTGTTGCCACGGAAATTTCTCTTTGATCAATTACAATTCCATAATGTGCATTCAAAATTTAAAAATGCACTAATATTTGTAATTTTTAGGGGAGAAAAATGCCACAACAACCTTTTTTTTTTTTTTTTTTTTTTTTAAGAAATTACCCAATGATTTCTTCTTATTTTCCGATAAGTTTTAAAACCATATTTTCCTTTATGTTGTAGAAATTCAGCATACCTTTCCATGCAAATAAGAAAGCATTTCGTTATTTTATAGTGAACCCTCCTAATTGAATACCAATAAAACGAACTTTTACTGTTAAATTCAATGCTCCAGTCATTCAATTGACATCAAATGTTAAAAAGAAACTCAGTTTTTTTAATTTCACCATCATTATTCTGCGTTATTTCCATAAACAGAATTAAAGAAAACAGAGGTGCGTTTCTTAGATTAAGATTCTTAAAAATCTCATTAAGATTTTTAAGATGTAGCGTTTTAACATTATAATTTTCAATCGGTTTAAAAAAATCTAAAGACATCTCTATGAGGAAATGAAGATGGTTTTTGCATTAGCTTAAAACGAGAAGCCTAGACGACGTCGAATATTTTCACTCAAAATATTGAAAATCGTTTTTTATGGCGTCTTGATAATCTTATTAAGCGGGATTATTCAGCTTGCTCTAAAAACGCACCTCGGGTCTTTTTAAACAACGCGCAAAAAGAGCCGTAAAACGAAAATCCACTTCCGGTTTATAGAGTCGGGAGGCCGCCGTCCATTACCACCTTAAGGCATTAACGTTTTTTATTCACAGAGTAAGAAAATGCTTTTTAAAATGGATCAGGAGATCATCAGATCTTTAAAAAGATCGCCTGTTATATATATATATATTTCAAAAAAGACAGTCTTAACAGAGCTGCGGATAGATGGTTTGTTTTTCGTTTCCAAATTTAAATATTTCATTATTCCTTACTAAAACCCTACGTTGTTAATACTCATTTGAAACGTCTAATTGAGACTATTAAAATGAGTACCCACAACATAGGGTTTCATCGGAAAATAAAGATATTATTCTTTCTTGACCCCCTCTTAACTGGACCACCACGGATAGAAATCAGACCTCTAAATTTAAGAACATAGAAAAGTAATGCAAACAGAATAAAGAAAGACCAATAATGAAATCAAATTACTAAAAATACGTTTTCTTGAAAAAATAGGTGAATTCTATTAGTAAAATAGCTTACTTCGAGGTTTGGTATCGCATCCAAGACGAAATTCGGCAGTTATCGCCCGGGTAGAACTTTCTTTGCAAGAGAGCGGTTATTTAAGTATAAATGTTCAGTCACGTGACCATTTATACTTAACCCCACAAGAAACGTTCACAAATGTACGTTCATTCAAAAACATAACCGTTTATGATTAAATTGCATTTAGGATTTTTATCTTTATTTTTTTACTTGTCTTTTCTTAACCGATCTTTTGACTGTTAGGTTCCTTGTTCTTTTCCGTAACAACGCCTTTTAGTAAACGTGTCCCCTAAGCTTCCGCAGTCTGATACACAAATGTACACAAATGTGCGTTGAAAAAAAAAATCAATGTGCATTGAAAGATACTTTATCACCTAGCAATAAACCGTTTCAAAATCTTTAAGTTTTTTCTGATGACGTCATATTATACGTAAGATAGTTGCTTACCCCACCCAATCTCCATCCATGCAATGTGAGTGGGTTACGAAATATTTTATCAGTCAAAATAAACAGCTGTTTAAAACCGACTTATTATGTGGGCATTGCAGTAGAGCTGACTTGCGAAATGGGTACTATTATCCATTATGGAATAACATTTTTCATTCGTGTGAATTTTTTTAAATAGTGTTAAAAGCGTACAAAGATTTTAATTACTTCAATTTATATTGTGTGGACGTTTCTTTTGGAATTAAGAATATTTATCAGCGATTACAGGAAGATTTTGAATTTCAACCTTACCACCTTTCTATCATCGTTTTGATATATTTTTACATACTATATCTAGATTAAGTTCGCAAGCATATAACGGTAAATAAAATTAACAAGATCATTGAATTTTGAGTGATAACTGGGCGAAATGGATAAAGTTTCATTTTCACGTCGATGCGACATGAATAAAGCCTAATGGAGGAGGAATTATATGCAAAGCAAACTCCTGGGGCTACCCCCTCGGATTTTACCTATTGTATGTAACTCCTGCTCTACCAGACTTTATTCGTGGGCACATCAACTCGAAAATGAAATTATTTCATAAATACATGTATGTAGTTCGGAATATTTACTCTATCATTTTCTAATGCCTCCACTGTTCCCTAACAATAAAACTTGAGTGTAATTCCTAGTTTCGCTTTCGAAATTAATCTAATAATGACTTCATTTTTAGAAAATCTATTTGCGTTTTTAATTATTGATCTCGGCTTATCTATTTTCCAAACTCGTGACCCACCAAGTTTTTGTCTTGATTGTTTAATCTAGAAGAGATGATAAATGAGAAATCATTCAATACCTCTTTGAACGATTTTTCTACGTGGGCGTAGCTGGAGCTGATATTTGAATCAGCTTACTTCCATAGATTATTTTCTACATATAAGAAAATAAGTGAAAACGTCGTGTTTATTCATTCCCCAATATCTATAGAAAAAAACGCAGTATTTATGTGTTCAATTATCTTTTTATTATGACCAATTGCGCGAGAGATAAATAATCACCACAGTCGTATAACTGGTACAGTGTAGGTAGAAAGTGTAGAAACAAGCAAAATGGCGGACATAAACAACAATAAAATGTAACTACATTTTAAATTGCAAAAATACAGCTTACTTTTTTAAGAGGATGCTTCACAATTGTCATTGTAACCAACGTAATTGTTCAGGTTTGATTATATTTACATTATTTTCTAGTGATGCTTACAGCACAATAAGGATTCAATCGATAAAGTTGGGCGATTGATAAAAATTTGAATCAAAGCGGTGACCCCCAAGATTCACTCCATAATGTTAGATTCATTACAAGAGAAATCACTGCTGTTCCACCACATATCGTTAGGCCACACCCCCACGAGTCCCCATAAATTTTGACAGTTCTGGAAAAAAAACATGACGGCGAGTGACATTTTAGTTTTTGTAAATCGGCAACGGTACAGTGAAGAAACAAATATTTTTCAGAGATTTTTAACCAGTGTAGACACATTTTCGAAACTGTGTAGACACATTGTTTGGAAGAGTGTAGAACAAGAACGTCAATACGTTGGTATTGTTTTAGATGGGTTATATACCGCCTTTATCAAATTTTTTAGTTATACTGTGACGACCGGGACAAAATGCACTGGACTCCTGGTATTTCTCACAACGGTGCTGCCATTACATCCTTTCCGAGCCTCCAGTTGCTTCGATTATCGACCAATTGATAGAAGACAATTCGTCGGAAAGAATGTATGCCATCGTAACCTTGGACCTTTTGAATGATAGTCCGACGCGCTACCGCTGCGCTTTGACGGCGACATGTCAATACATGAGTTAAAAAGAAGACTTATGAATTGTTTACCATGGACATAAGCAAAGAAATAAGGAAAAACCGTAGACGCTTTTTTGTCAGGGGTCTGAAGGTCTGATATTCATTATAAAGACGTAAATAACATTTCGTTTGTGATAAAAAAAATGTCATTATATCGTTAACGTAATACAGAAGGAAACATTGACATATGTGAAGAAAATTTACAACGCCACAATAGTTGATTCAACTACAAACAACGACAAAATTTTAATGACGAGTAGAAAATGAAAACGATGCCGACGCCAACCCTCAAAAACCAAGGAGTTTTCAACCTTAATATCAAAAAGTATGCATTCGACATAGACGACAATAAAGAAAAAAAAACCTTGACAAAATAATTACTTCAGGTGCAATAAATAAAGGCTTTGCTATAAGGGCAGTGATCATGAAAATGACGTTGAGCCGGATCGTAAATGTTCATAACAAAGACGTCAACGTTTTATGGTTAGATATCAAAGAATGTTATCGACGCCAATTCAACGTTTACGTTATATAGTAGGAAACTTTAAAATTTGCATTAAACATTAATAACACGAGTTAAAGCATAGAAAACAATCAAAATTTGAGGGCAAAATAAGTGGATATGAAATTGTTCAATGATAAGAGATACTGAAATAACAAATCATATATCCACGAGATTTTCCGAGTTCCCTCTTGAATATTGCAAGTTATACAATTTTAGAATAAGAAAATGTTTGAAACCTTAACCTTTTGTCATGAGACGGGGTAAGAATCCGGGTGTTATCAAAACATGACCACAAAGTCATTATTTACCAACGCAGCGCTTGTTCTGAAGGGTTCCAAATCATGTATCTACACAGTTTCGAAAAATGTATCTACACTGGTTCAAAAACGTAAAAAAATGTAATGTAAGTGTACATGTGAAAAAACGGTCTTATTATTCACTGGGCCGTTGCCCATTTACCAAACACTAAAATATCGCTGTCCACAATGCTTTTTTCAGAACTATCAAAATTCGGGGGGGGGGGGTGGACTTGCGATATGTGGTGGAACAAAAGTGATTTCTCTTGTAAAGGATCTAAAATTCTGTATGATATTTGGGGCCACTGCTTTGGTTTTACTTTTTGCCATTCACTTAACCTTATCGATTGAACCCTTGTTGTGCTGTGAGCAATTAGAATAATGTAAACATAATAAAATCCGACTTTTCATGTTCGCTACAAAGTCATTTCTTAATCATCATCATTGAAAATAAAATGAATTTTGCAATAGAAAATTTAATTTCATTTTATTGTTGTCAACGATCTTGCTTGTTTCTACATTGAACACTTTTTAACTACACTTTACCAGGTATACGAGTGTGATCACACGAGTGTTATAACACCTATGCATTAACTTTGGCAATTAACCTTAGAATATGGAACGCCACAGCTGTCATATGTTTTGAACAGTAGTGTTAATATGCCCATTATCTGTATTAAAATGTCTAAACCAAGTGTAATTATGCTCAAATGTAGTGTTGATTTACCCGACCTATATAATATAATGTCAAAAGGAAGTCTGGTTATATGCAAAATGAGTATTGACTTGTCTAAACGATAACTTATCATCCCAAAAGGTACGTTTTTATTATTATACTCTTTAATTCCTCTATTACAGAGATTTAGTTATAATATAAATAATATGAATAGTGTTAACAAATGAGAAGAAAGAAAAGTACACATTTGTAATGAAATGGATTTACAGAGCTTACCTATTGGCAACATGCTGGTTTTGCAGGACTCTTTTTATATGTATATATATTTCTAGTCATTTCCGGAATTATATAAATTAGTACTTAACTAATTTATTGAACCGGCAATGACCAGAAACATTAAAACAATTTAGCATTTGAATGACCGACCCTTTGTCGAAACGAAAAACAAAAGATCAAGCCAATTTAAACCAAGTAGAACAGAACTGATTCCATACCGCATTTAGAGAATTCCTTTCTTTTTTAAACCAAAATGAATTCCCAACGGGATAGAAACAGTATCACTTTAAACGTGCATCAATAATTATACTTATACGGAATGCTCTTGCACGGACATGCGCATGCCAATCATAAAATAGTTTCACACGTGTAGACATATATACAGTAGAACTTTTTGTGTTTAAACCTTTGATGTTCGAACCCCACAAGAAACGCCCCTGAGACGATCCCAATGGGTTCCAACAGAATAAGATTCAACTGGATTCAATTGTTCTTAAAACTTCGATTTGTGGAAAAGTATATGTATGGCAGGGCAAGGCTTGCCTGATCTAAGGAATTCATAAAACAATTCTTAAAAAAAATGGAAAATTTCAACAATTTTAACCAAACGAAATATTTAGAATCGTTTCTTGAGTGGCTCCTTTCCATCCAATTGAAGAATATGAGAAAGGAACTGAGTCGAGGAAAAAGGGATATTAACACCCGTTTGTTCCAAAATGCAGCCTTATGTCTTTTCATTCATTTGTGACCTGTAACGCGAAAGAAGGGACCAGGGGCCCGTTTTACTAAGCATCTTACGATCAATGGTTGCGTAAGTCAAAAATTAAAGTTGCTTCTAGAATAGTCACTAAATGTAGAATTCTGCCATGCATCATCTCATTGGAATCGTCTTTCGTAAGACGTTAAGTAAAACGGACCCCTGAAAAATCATTTATTTATATTTTTCCTGGGGCGTCCTTTACTGTGATCTTCGTTTCTCGAATGGTATAAAATGCGAGAATGTGAGAAAGTTTATTTCAATTTTAAGAAACGATTTGCATATTCATGGTATGCACTTTCGCATAAATTTCTTCTACTCCAATTTAATCAATGTTCAGTCTGATACGAGAATCCAGTTTTATTCTGTAGATACAGTTAAGAACATCGTGATTACAAGATGAATGATTTTGGAACGATTTTTGAATGAAATTGAAATGAGTGTGTGTAGCAAGTTTTTAGTGAAATTGAAGGGAGGTTATCTTATATCACTTATGTATGCCCAGGATTTACGGAACTATAAGGATTCCGCTACCTTAAGGTAGCATTTGACACATGGCGTCATTTTTCCGCCGATTGGTTTTTTTCTTGCTTGATTGTTTTTTTTTTTTTTTTAGTTTACCATCATTATTCTACGTTATTTCATAAGCAGAATTTAAGAAAACAGAGGTGCGTTTCTTAGATTGAGATTCTTACGAATCTCATTTAGATTTTTAAGATGGGGCGTTTAAACATTATAATTTTTAATCGGCTTAAAAAGAATCTTAACATATCTCAATGAGGAAATGAAGATTGTTTTGCATTGGCTTAAAACGAGTAGCTCAGACGACGTCGAATATTTTCACTCAAAATATTGAAAATCGTTTCTTATGGCGTCTTGATAATCTTATTAAGCGGGATTATTCATCTTGCTCTAAAAACGCACCTCGGGTCTATTTAAACAACGCGCAAAACGAGCCGTAAAAATAAACGAAAATCAATTTCCGGTTTATAGAGTCGGGAGGCCGCTGTCCATTACCACCATGAGGCATAAAATTTCTTATTCATGGAGTAAGAAAATGCTTTTTAAAATGGATCAGGAGATCAACACATCTTTAAAAAGATCGCCTGTTATATGTATATATATATAAAGACAGACTTAACAGAGCTGCGGATAGAGGATGTGTTTTTGTTTCCAAATTTAGATATTTCATTATTCCTTACTAAAACCCTATGTTGTTAATACTCGTTTGAAACGTCTCATTGAGACTATTAAAATGAGTACCCACAACATAGGGTGTCATCGGAAAATAAAGATATTAGACTTTCTATACCCCCTCTTAAGTGGACCACGGATAAAAATCAGACCTCTAAATTTAAGAAAAAAGAAAAACATTGCAAACAGAATAAAAAAAGACCGATATTGAAATCAAATTACTGAAATACGTTTTCTTTAAAAATAAAATAGGTGATTTCTATTAGTGAAATAGCTTACCTCGAGGTTTGGTATCGCATCCAAGACGAAAGACGGCAATTGTCGCCCGGGTAGAGCTTTCCTTGCAAGAGAGCGGTTATTTAAGTATAAATATTCAATCACGTGACCATATATACTTAACCTCACAAGAAACGTCCATAAATATACGTTCAATCAATAGCATAACCGTTAATGATTAAATTGCATTTTGTATTTTTATCTTCTTTTTACCCGTCAAAAAAGACTGTCTTTTCTTAAGCGATCTTTTGACTGTTAGGTTCTTTGTTCCTTTCCGCACCAACGCCTTTTAGTAAACGTGTCCCCCAAGCTTCCTGGGTCTGATACACAAATATTCGTTGAAAAAATTCAATGTGCATTGAAAGACACTTTAGACATCTAGAAATAAATAGTTTCAAAATCTTTAACTTTTAGATGACGTCACATGATATGTAATAACGTTATCAGCAAAAATTGGGTCTACGAAAGCAAACCATCTAAAGTAGGCGTTGCGCTATCAATACCAACTTCAAACTTTTTCTGAAAATTGAAGGATGGTTTTAAAAACGTTTGAGCTGCTTAGAACAGTTTTCCCGATTGAATTTTAAAGACTGGTGCAACTAGCCGTGTGTTTGAGTCTATGCTCGTTACTGCGAAAACAAGCTACCGATACCAAGGCGTATTGTTGTTTTATTATCTGTTGATCATTATAATCCATGATATCCCCTGGCAGGGCATAGCCTAAATAACGGGTCGATGCACTAAAGGTTAAGGTAAATCAGCCTTAATTCATTATTATTGTTTACTTCTCAGAAAGATAGTGGACATAATTAAGATTGAGACGGTAAAGCGTAGGTCGGTAAGCAAACCCTCGTAACTTCAGCTTATCTGAGCTGAAGATACGAGGCTTTGGTAACCCACCGATGGAATGTGTTCACTTTCTCTAAGCACGTTAATCCCTTTGGTTTTAGAATACAGTTACTTGCGCGCGTTCACTATTATTGCCGACTAATTTTTCAATGAACCCACAATTTTAAAAGTTAACTCGCCAAATAACATCACGGCTAAGCCTCGCCTTGCAAGTTCATTAATAACGCAGAATACCATACTAACACTTTACTGATCTATCTGACATTATGACTCCCGTAAACGCTCAGAATGGCGCCTTATAAGCCAGACTTCTGCAGCAAAATGACAGTATAAAAACCCGCTTAATGCTTGCCGAATCTGCTGCAACTCGTCAATTGTCCTTAAGCAATTATTTTCCTAATTACTAAGTTTCATTCTCTTTCAGGTGGGTTTCACCTTAATCACAGAATTAATGCTTACCCCACCCACTCTCCATCCATGCAATGTGAGTGGGTTACGAAATATTTTATCAGTCAAAATAAACAGCTGTTTAAAACCGACTTATTATGTGGGCATTGCGGTAGAGCTGACTTGCGAAATGGGTACTCTTATCCATTATGGAATAACACTTTTCATTTGTGTGAATTTTTTTAAATAGTGTTAAAAACGTACAAAGATTTAATTATTTCAATTTATATTGTGTGGAAGTTTCTTTTGGAATTAAGAATACTTATCAGCGATTACAGGAAGATATTGAATTTCAACCTTACCACCTTTTTATCATCGTTTTGATATATTTTTACATACTATATTTAGATGTAAGTTCGCAAGCATATAACGGTAAATAAAATTAACAAGATCATTGAATTTTGAGTGATAACTGGGCGGAATGGATAAAGTTTCATTTTCACGTCGACGCGACATGAATAAAGCCTAATGGGGAAGGAATTACATGTATATGCAAAGCAAAATCCTGGGGCTACGCCCTCGGATTTTACCTATTGCATGCAACTCCTGCTCTACCTGACTTTATTCATGGACACATCAACTCGAAAATGAAATTATTTCATAAATACATGAATGTAGTTCGGAATGTTTACTCTGTCGATTTCCAATGCCTCCACTGTTCCCTAACAATAATATTCTGCGTAATTAATGAACTGGCAGGGCGGGGCTTAACCGTGACGTAATTTGGCGAGTTTACTTTTCAATAGTTTGGGTTCTTTCGGTAATCATCGTTAACGCGTGCAAATAACTGTATCCTACAACCTAAAGGATTCACGTGCTTTGAGAGAGTGAACATTTTTCATCGTTTGGTTACCAAAGCCTTGTAACTTCAGCTTGATTAAGCTGAAGTTACGAGGATTTGGTTACCAATATACGCTTTAAGGTCTCGAGTTATTAATGTCGACTCTCTTTAGAAGTAGGTTATTTTAGATAAAAGCTGAATTCCCTTAACCTTAAGTGCAACGACCCGTTACTTAGGCTCCGCCCTGCCAGGGCATTAATCATGGATAATACTTTAGTGTAATTCCTAGTTTCGTTTTCGAAATCAATCTAACAATGACTGGATTTTTAGAAAATCTATTTGCGTTTTTAATTATTGATCTCGGCTTATCTATTTTTCAAACTCGTGACCCACAAAGTTTTTGTCTCTACAAACCTTGATTGTTAATCGAGAGATGATAAATGAGAAATCATTCAATACCTCTTTGATCGTTTTTTCTACATGGGCGTAGCTGGAGCTGATATATGAATCAGCTTACTTCCATAGATTATATTTTACATATAAGAAAATAAATGGAAACGTTGTGTTCTTTCATTCCCCAATACCTTTAGAAAAAAAAAAAACGCAGTATCTATTTGTTCAATCATTTTTTTGATATGAACAATGGCGCGCGAGATAAATAACCACCACAGTCGTATAACTGGTACAGTGTAGGTAAAAAGTGTAGAAACAAGCAAGATGGCGGACATAAACAACAATAAAATATAAGTACAATTTTAATTGCAAAAATACAGCTTATTTTTAAAGAGGATGCTTCACAATTGACATAGTAACCAACATAATTGTTCAGATTTGTTTATTCTTACATTATTTTCTAGTGATGCTTACAGCTCATTTAAGGATTCAATCGATAAAGTTGTGCGATTGGCAAAAATTTGAATCAAAACTTCTGTTCCACCACATATCGTTAGGTCACACACCCACGAGGCCCCATAAATTTTGACAGTTCTGGAAAAAAACATCACGGCAAACGACATTTTAGTTTTTCTAAATTGGCAACGGTCCACTGTAGAAACAGACTGTTTTTTCCTTGGTACAGTGAAGAACAAATATTTTTCGGAGATTTTTAACCAGTTTAGACACATTTTCGAAACTGTGTTGACACATTGATTGGAAGTGTGTAGAAAATGCACGTCAATACATTTGTATTGTATAAAATGGGTTATACACCGCCTTTATCATTTTTTTAGTGATATTGTGACGACCGGAGCAAAATAGCTGGACTCCTGGAATTTCTTACAACGGTGCTGCCATTACATCCTTTCCGAGCCTCTAGTTGCTACGAGTATCGACCAATTGATAGAAGACAAATCGTCGGAAAGAATGTCTGCCATCGTAACCTTGGACCTTTTGAATGATAGTCCGACGCGCTACCGCTGCGCTTTGACGGCGACATGTCAATACATGAGGCAAAAAGAAGACTTATGAATTGTTTACCATGGACATAAGCAAAGAAATAAGGAAAAACCGTAGACGCTTTTTTGTCAGGGGTCTGAAATTCATTATAAAGACGTAAATAACATTTCGTTTGTGATAAAAAAAAAATGTCATTATATCGTTAACGTAATACAAAAGGAAACATTGACATATGTGAAGAAAATTATTTACAACGTCATAATAGTTGATTCAACTACAAATAACGACAAAATTTTAATGACGAGTACAAATTGAAAACGACGCCGACGCCAACACTCAAAAACCAAGGAGTTTTCAACCGTATATATCAAAAAGTTTGCATTCCACATAGACGTCAATGAAGAAAAAAAACCTTGACAAAATAATTATTTCAGGTGCAATAAAATAACGTCTTTGCTATAAGGGCAGTGATCATGAAAATGACGTTGAGCCGGATCGTAAATGTTCATAACAATGACGTCAACTTTTAATGGTTAGATATCAAAGAATGTTATCGACGCCAATTCAACGCTTACGTTATATAGTAGGAAACTTTAAAATTTGCATTAAACATTAATAACATGAGTTAAAGCAAAGAAAACAATCAAAATTTGAGGGCAAAATAAGTGGATATGAAATTGGTCAATGATAAGAGATACTGAAATATCAAATCATATATCCACGAGATTTTCCGAGTTCCCTCTTGAATCTTGCAAGTTATACAATTTTAGAATAAGAACATGCTTGAAACCTTAACCTTTTGTCATGAGACGGGGTTAGAATCTGGGTATTATCAAAACATGACCTCACACTCATTATTTACCAACGCAGTGCTTCTTCTGAAGGGTTTCAAATCACGTGTCTACACAGTTTCGAAAAATGTATCTACACTGGTTCAAAAACGTGAAAAAATTGTTTCTACACTGTACCAGTGAAAAAACGGTCTTATTATACACTGGACCGTTGCCCATTTTCCAAAAACTAAAATATCGCTGTCCACAATGCTTTTTTCAGAACTATCAAAATTCGGGGGAGGGGGTTCGACTTGCAAAATGTGGTGGAACAAAAGTGATTTCTCTTGTAAAGGATCTAAAATTCTGTATTGATATTTGGGGCCACTGCTTCGGTTTTACTTTTTGCCATTCACTTAACTTTATCGATTGAACCCTTGTTATGCTGTGAGCAATTAGAATAATGTAAACATAATAAAATTCGACTTTTTATGTTGGCTACAAAGTCATTTCTTAATCATCATCATTTTTGCTCTTCAGTCCTTTGGAGGGAATAAAGTATATATATATATTTGCAAAAGAAAATTTAATTTCATTTTATTGTTGTTTATGTCAACGACCTTTCTTGTTTCTACATTGAACACTTTTTAACTACACTTTACCAGGTATACGACTGTGATCACACGAGTGTTAGTACACTTGTGAATTAACTTTGGTAATTAACCTGAGAACGTATGGTGGTGCTATTTTGTTATCTTTAAATTGTCGTCAATTCCTAATGACGTCACATGTTTCGTAGATTAGGTTTAATACATAAATTGATAAAAAACATTCTTGATAAATCGCAGAATTGTCGGCCATACTATAAATATATTATCAAAAATGTGTTAATAAATACCGAATTCTTGAGTTTGTCACTAAAACACATAAATACTCAGATAAATAATTAAATTTTGTTTGATGCAAAACTATAAAAATGTGAGTTTGAGTTTGGCATCTCATTGGCGTCAGTATGAGTCCTAAGGATATGGAATACCCATTTGCATGCATCCATTCAAAATAGATGCAGAATAAACAACGCTATCGTTAGATTTTTCATTTGGTCTTTTTTTACGAATTACGTTAAATCGTACATGTAACGGTGAATCAAAAACTGCTGACATCATTACGCAAATGCTTCCAGACATCCATTTAAAATCAGTTTGATTGGCATTTCTATCACTCATGTAACTTAATCACTTTTGTTTCGTTTAAAAATGTTTTGACAGTTTAAAGTATAAATTTTAAAAAGTGTTATCGCCATTTTACGACAATCATCAAGACCTAGATACATGCTTATCAGTTTTTATGTCTAACGACCATTCATTTGATAAAAAAGTTTACTTTCGTTTTCTTCCTGTCGTCCTAGTTTGTGCAGTTTTGTTGTATGGCAACTTTTAAAGGTGTCATAACGTTAATGTCGCAATGAACATCGTCCTCCGGACTCTATCAATCGGAAGCGGATATCTCTTTAATTAAACTGCCAAATTTTATAGGAATGACAATCAGGACGTATTTTCCCATAACTTTTCCTTTAATCCTGATCGGTGAAAATGACCGTTACTGGCTTTGAAGTGACAAACATTTGCCCTTAAATGGTGAAATATAAAAAACAATTTTCTTCTCTGAAACTATTGGCTAGGATTCTACATAACTTCAGAAAAATGGTCATCAGTCATGTCTTGAAGTCCTTCCTGAATGCAAAAGTCGAATATATTGTGAGTAGTCCTTTTAAGATTTTGCAAAGGTCAATATATCTAGAGGTTACGGTTTACTATTTATTTCCTTGATCGACTCGCGAAAGAAAGCGGGTCAAAAAATGTTTCGAGGGCTTTTGGGTAAGTATTTTGGGTTGACCTTAACTCTTACAAAGGGGCGATAATTTGTAATCATTTTTATCAATGTCAAGTCCTGATTGTTCCTAATCGTTTAAGTCATGTTTTGAAGTCCTTCCTGAATGCAAAAGTCGAATATATTGTGATTTGCCAAGTAGTTTTGTAGAAGAATATTTTTTTATATATATAAGAATTTCGTCTTTTAGGAAATTGTTGAATGGACGGACAGACGGACTACGGTTATATTGCAAATTACAAAAAATCTGATGCGGCTAACATTGTTAGAAAAGGACAAAAAAAGAGATATAGACTACTTGACAAAGAGGGTCTGTTAGCCACCAAATGGTGTTCATCCCCGCGCCACGTTGAGGCCAAACCCTATACGGGAGAAAATCAGATATTTACAATAGATTTCATTCGTCAATAAATAGAATTTACAATATTTACATGATTTGAACTATGATATTGACAATGAATGATAGATGAATCGATGAAATATTGACAATGATGATTACAGTGAAAAAATGATGAATTAAGATGAATAACTATTTACATATTTACAAATAAATTACAATGATATTTACACCAATATTTATGAATGATGAGTAGTAATTATGGATGAATGAATAGATGGATGAATGAAAAATCAGATATATATAATAATTGATTTCATTGATTTTCATAAAAAGAAATTATAATATTTACATGATTTGAACTATGATATTTACAATGAATGATAGATGAATCGATGAAATAATGGAAACGATATTTACAATAAATTAATTTCATTTCAATGAATTAGTATGATTTAATTTTTACATATATACAAAAAATCAATAGGGTATTTACAATGATAATTAAATATTATGAGGAATCAATTTTTTTAAATATTTTTTTTAAGATTTATCTTTTATTTTTTATAGGACTATATTTTTTGTGTATTTATATATATATAATCAGTCATGAAGTTTCTGGCCATTTGGTGTCGAGGACCTAATCAGAACCTTTCTTCGAAGAAAGTTTCCAAAGTTTATCCCTTACCCTGTATGGATCTTGTGATTCATACAGGGTATTGGCGATCTTACTTCGGATAAGACCAATTGGAACCTTTTTTCGAGAGAGTCTACTGTCCAAGATCTCTTGATCGAAAAGGTCCTCGAGACCTTTGGTCTCGCTGGGGCTCTAAAATCTTCGGGTCGACGACCCTGGCAACGCGGCGACCCTAGAGGTCGATGGCCCAGACGGAGAGGAGATAGAGGGCACCGAGGTCACAGGGGCCGACGCCGACGGTACGGAGGCATCACGAGAGCGCAACTCCTCGCTCTTACGTTTACCATAGAACTTAAATTTCTCTACCGTCTGTGCCGCCTGTGTTGGCCCCTGTGCAAGAACGTAATATTTCCTCTCCGTCTGTTGACTGTGACACAGCTGTGTCGAGGTCCCGACTGCGTTGCTAGGGTCATTGAGCTGAGCAAAGGTGGCCAGCCTTTTGCGGTTAAGTGTAGCGTTAAAGGGGCCAAACCTTGCACAGAAGCCTGTCTGCTGCCAGACGGCCTCAAACATTTCACCAAATTGAAAAGTGTTTAAAGCATGTCCGCCGTCTGAGCAGAAGACGGTCGCCGACCCTAAACGTTCGGCTAAGGCCACGAGATTTAAGAGCACCAAACACGAGTGGGGTCACGGATAAGTAGGCTACCCCGGACAGGGAGGTCTTGCGTAACCCGACCAGCACAAGTTGTCTGATCAGGCCGTTTTCTTGCCGGACCTCCTCTGCTGTAAGGACTTCCTCGCAGAGGAGATTGGCAATGGCCCCTGTCCGGGCGCCCGACTCCACAATCAATACGGAGGCCAGGTACTTACTTAGAGCGATAAGTCTTCTGGCCTCCGTTTGATTACATCTCATCTCCCTGATTGGCGCAAGGATCTCTGGATAAACACATAATTCACAGACATCTATTCCAGTCGACTTGAAACGGCGAAGCCGTATCATCTCGTGCTGTCGGACCGTCCTCTTCTTGAGAAATAACTTCTGGATCCCAAGGCATTCTAAAGATAGATGGGCAAACTGGGACGAGGTGATGCAGCGTACACGGACCAGAAACCTACAGAAAGATTTGATGACCGTAACGAACGATAGAATGGAGCCGGGCCGCCTGCCTTTCACAATCAGGCTGTCTATATACGTCGATAGATTTCCCGATTGCAGGAACTTCCTAAAATCAGATAATGTACCGACGTATATCATATAGTTTTCAATAGAAAGGGCGTTCTCCCTGGTCTTCTTTAGAGAGTAGAACCCCCCTGCAGACGATTGCAGGAAGGCAGCAAACCGTTTGGTTACCACAGCGTTGTAGCCACCAATTAATTTCCTGTCTCTTGGCAAGGATCTTGTGGGCAATCTCCGTGGACTGCGTGCAGGCGAGAAGTTAGTGTTTGACAGCTGCCGCGGGCGACGCCGGCGAGCCCGATCGGGGCGCAGGCTGTGCTGGGATGATGATGAGCTCCCTCGCCTGCTCTCAGGCGACGGACTTCTAACCTGCTGCCTATAACGGGGTCGAGGCTGGTGCTCCGGGTTTGGACCACCACGTCCAACAGCACGTAGACGCTCTCTGCATAGGGCTCTACGAATATTTACAAAGAATTCGCGGTGATCCTGAACCGGAGCATCAGCCCCGTCCCTGCAGGCCATCCCCCCCAACATGCCACTGCATGTCTGTTACACGGATGGCCCGCTTTGACTCTTAAAGAGCCTGTGCCCGCGCCATACTGTGCTTATCTTTGAGATTGCGGGGCACTCTAGCGACAATAGCCGGGTAGTCCCGGACCGGACAGATTCTGGCAATTACGCCTGACAGTCGCTTGCTTAGGGGGAGTCTTGCGTAATTCCCGAGGAGGGAGCATTTATATAGACCCCCCGGCTCGTCGATGTGAACCCGCTTTATGCGGGGCGTAATTCTCTGGAAAGTGTCCCCACAGAGGGGACACTTATGTTCGTGCCTCATCTGAGGCATAATTTGTAGGTGAATAATATTTTCTAATATTTAACTTTATCAGGCTCTTGTGATCAGACCACTGCTGTGTACTAATGAAATTTGAGAATCCACATGCGAAAATGGTTGGTCAAACAATGTGGAAAGGGTGTGTTTGGTAGTACTTTTGGGTAGCTTAGCAAAGCAACGGGTGGGTTTTAGCCAAATTCTTTGAAGATCTTCACCTCCCAAACCATTACTGACGATAAATCTTTTGAATTTTTAATGTTTTTATGTAAAAATTTCAGAAACACTGTAAGTCGAGAATATGAAAGCGAAAATTAACGTCATACAATCATCATCTTCGGCACATCACTCGGCCATTTCCGTAAATGTTTCGGTCAAAAAATGTGGAAACGGTTTGTTTGGTAGTATTTTGGGGTTGGTTAGGAAAGCAATGGGTCGATTTTAGCCAAATTCTTGAAGATCTTCACCTCGAAAACCATTACTGACAATTACTCTTTTTAATTTGACTTTCGCATTCAGGAAGGACTCCAAAACATGACTTAAACGATTGGGATTAATCAGGACTTGTCCCAGATACACAAAAAATACAAAATTATCGCCCCTTAGTTAGAGTTTAGTTCGACCCAAAATACTTACCGAAAAGCCCTTTCAACATTGTTTGACCCACAGACCATCGCGAGTCGATCAATAAAACAAACAACAAACCGTAACCTAGAGGACTTCAAATATTAACTGAACCTATAATTCATTTGACGGGGACTTCATTCCAAAAATAAATTTTGAATTATCCCCCGCCCCCCTTTGAAATACTTCTAAGCAACCCAAAAGTCTTACCGAAAGGCCTTTTATATAATTACCTTTGAAAATAGAAAATCATTAGTCTTGAAAAATGCTTGACCTTGCATTCGAAAAGAATTTCAAACCATGACTCAAAACGATCGAAAAAAATCAGGACTTAACATTGATGAAGAAAATACACAATGATCTCCCCTTGGTAATGACTTACAAGGAACCCAATAGTCTTACCCAAAGGCCCTTTAAACATTGTTTGGCCCGCACACCATCGCGAGTCGATCAATAAAACAAATAACAAACCGTGACCCAGAGGACTTCACATATTACCTGAACCTATAATTCATTTAACTGGGACTTTATTCCAAAAATTAATTTTGAATTATCTCCCCCTTTGAAATACTTATAAGCAACCCAAAAATCTTACCCAAAGGCCTTTTATAGCATTACCTCTGAACGATTTTTCAAAGGTTAATATATCTAGAGCCTTCGGTCAAGACTTTTGGGTTGCTTATATGTCTAAAACAAATATGAATATTTTCCTCGAATAGTCCTTTTCGATTTTCCAATGATAAATAAATCTAGGGCCTTTGGGTAAGACTTTTGGGTTGCTTATAAACTTATACCAAGAGGAGATAATTGTGTAGCTTTGTTATCAATGTCAACTCATAATTGTTTCCAATTGTTTAAAGTTATGATTAAAAGTCCTTTTCGAAGCAAAGTCGAATATTTTTAGTGAGTAGTCCTTTACCATTGTTCAAAGGTAAAACTTTCTAGGGCCTTTGGATAATGTTGCTAAGAAACCTTTTGAACAAGGCCTTTAGCACAGTAATCTTATGAGCGCCTTTAGGTATTTTCTATCCGGGCCTTTGGAACAGGGCCTTTGGGAGAGCCTTTAGTACAGTACCATTAAAACTGTCCTCAATAAGTATTGAAATAAGTGACACATAATTAATTTTTTGTCAATTGATAACACCGGAGGTGATACGTTTTTATACATAAGGATTTATACTTTATCTGATCCCAGTCCCGTTATAAACATCCTGAGATACAGAGGGCCTTTCGGTATTGTCTGGGTAAGGATGGACAAATTAGTGTATCTTAGCACGGAAGGAAGTCACTCCAAATATTTTAGTGTCATATTATATCACTAGTGGTGACACCTTTACCTGCGTTGGAATTTTTAAAAAAATATTCGACTTTACATCTGAGACAGAATTTCATTGACATATATTGTCAAAGATGAATATTCTCAGGGCCATTCGGTAACACTTTAGGGTTTCTCATTTAACACCATCCTAAACGAGATAACATGAATTCTATTAGTGTCATATCATAGCAAAAGTGGTGACACCTATTCCTAGGTATGAATTTTAAAGAATAAGCCAGTTTACATCAAAGACAGAATCTCATTGACATATATTGTCAGAGATGAATATTCTCAAGGCCTTCCGGTAACACTTTAGTGCTTCTCATTAAACACCATCCTAGATGAGATAACACAAATTCTATTAGTGTCATATCATAGCATCAGTGGTGACACTTTTTCTTATATAAAG
This sequence comes from Fragum whitleyi, assembly GCA_948146395.1. Classification (NCBI taxonomy): domain Eukaryota; kingdom Metazoa; phylum Mollusca; class Bivalvia; order Cardiida; family Cardiidae; genus Fragum; species Fragum whitleyi. The sequence continues at coordinate 18,891,593 of OX411557.1, forward strand.
CTCACCATTTAAGCTATGAAATAAAAAGAGGAAAGTATATTTTTTTTCTATTTCATTATAGTTAAAGAATCTGAGAGCCTTTTGGTAAAGTTCCCATCAGGGCATTTGGAACAGGGCCTTTGGAACAGTGATAATATTAGGGCATTTGGGTAAGATTCTTTCCAAGCCCTTGGAACAGGGCCTCTGCGAGGGCCTTTGGTACAGTACCATTTTATCTGTCTCCAATAACATTTGGAACAAGTGACGAAAAATTAATTAGTGTCAGTTGATAGCACAGGAGGTGACATGTTTTTATACATAAGGATTTTTAACTTTATCTGATCCTAGTTCCATGATAAACATCCTGATATACAGAGGGCCATTCAGTATTCGCCTCTGGGTAAGGATGGACAAATTAGTGTATCTTAGCACGGAAGGACGTCACTTCATATATTTTAGTGTCATATTTTAGCACACGAGGTGACACTTTTTCCTACGTTTGAATTTTAAATAAAAAACCGACTTTATATCTGAGACAGAATTTCATTGACTAAGATTGTCAAAGTTGATTATTCTTAGGGCCTTCGGGTAACACTTTAGGGTTTCTCATTAAACACCATCCTAAATGAGATAACTCAAATTCTATTAGTGTCATTTCATAGCACAAGTGGTGACACCTCTTCTTAGGTATGAATTTTAAAAAATATTCCAGTTTATATCTGAGACAGAATCTCATTGACAAATATTTTCCAAGATGAATATTATCAGGGCCTTCCGGTAACACCTTATGGTTTCTCACTTAACACCATCCTAAATGAGATAACACGAATTATGTTAGTGTCATATTATAGCACAAGTGGTGACACTTTTTCCTTTAAAAAGCTCACCTTTTAATTTATGTAATGAAAAAAAGAAAGTATTATTTTTTTTATTTTGTCAAAGTTAGAAAATCTGAGGGCCTTTAGGTAAGGTTACATGTTGTTCTATAATTTTTGTTCGATCGAGTAACAGATGTTGGTACTACAGTTAGTTACATCGTGAAATTGACATTCACCTCAATCAAAAACATTGTAAATCGCTCACTCAGCGCTCCATTCATTCATTCCTAACACTCACTCGAACCATTCAAAAACGATCAAACCCATTGAAAAATAAAGAATCAACAACGTTATTCAAAGTAAATTTGGTTAGAGAAGAATCGCGACTTCACTGACATAATTCAAATTGTAAGAGTATAACAGGTTCTAGAAGAAATAGGAAGCTATCTATATAACATGTATGCATATTTTATTAAAGGGATGTAATAAATATCGCTATTTTTGTTCACCCTGAACAAAATTTGCGACATTTGATTACCTCCCTTTAAATTCACTCAAACTTCGCTCCACACACTCAATCTATTCCATTCCCAAATCATTCTTAAATCATTCACCTTGTCAATTTTACGATGTTGTTGACTGAATGTGTGGTCGAGTTAAAAAAAACGACTCCAAACAATGTAATTTAACCCGTTCCTGTTTAACAAAATTTTAGACCTGTCCAAATTCAAAGTTTTTGCAGACGAAAATTTAAAGTGGATTTAATTTGAAAAATAACCATTCAGTAGGGTAGAAAACAGCGTGGAAAAAGAAGAAATTACTTGTCAGAAGCAATAGAATGCAAAATGTTGATTGATTGAATGGAGTTTAACACCGCTTTCAACATTTTTTCAGTTATATCGCGGCGGCCGGAGCACCTAACAATGGATTCCTGGTATTTCCTTCACCTGTACTACCATTACACCCTTTCCTAGCCTCCGACTGCTATCTCACATAGGTTTACGATTATCTACCCATTGGTGAGAGACAAACGTCGGAAAGGATATTTGCCGCCACCGGGGCATTTTTTTTTCATTAAAAAATCGTTACTGTCTCTCATTCAGTATGAACCTGTGCGTAACATTTCCAACGATTTGCCATGTGCGTGAAGTAGAAACATTGAGCAGCCTAGACTGTCACATAGATTACAATAAGAAGATTATCAGACTGTCCAGAGACAATTTCAGACCCTACCTATCTACAAAGTGCATAGTGAAGACTATGGTCAGACTGTGCGGATGCACAGACTGGCCCTAGTCTTTGCTCAGCACACTTTTGAAATTGTTGAAAACGTAACGCAAAGGCTAATATCATTCCGAACTCATTCCACTATCATTCAAATTGTCAATTTTCCCATGTTAAAAACTGTACCTGATCCAATAGCGATGTTGGGTTAATGGACATTTTTCGAGTGCCCACAACACTGGGATATCAGATCGAAGGTCGGAGGGGTTTTTTTTGTTTTTTTTTTCCCAGAAAGATCTACTTATGTTATACAGAATCACAGTGCAATAGATTGTGTCACGGTAACTGTTAAATACCTATAAAGATTTGAATAAGTACATTTTAATAAATGATTACGTTTTTCAAAGTTGGTAAATAACCTGACCAAACTAGGGTATAGTCCGTTTGACTTCTATATGGACCAACATTTTCATCAATTACATTGAATAAAGGATTTGTATGTAGTAAAATCTTAATTTCAGCTTAATTCCATTCCAAAAAATATTTTTTGAAAATAAAATGATTTCAAAATAATGATTTTGTCTATCTAGTGAATGTTAATATTTTCGCATTATCCGTTCTTAAACACGAGGGGCGATGGAGGTTGTTCAACAGTAAGAAAATGTCAACACATATAGTAAAAACACGTGGTTTTATACTAAACGTTTGACAGATGAAATGTCCATTATTCCTTATTTCGACATGCTAATTAGCATATCGACGGTCATGTCATAGCACGTGATTTTTACCGTTAGTACTCGCCTTTTCATCAAGTTTTCCTCGTGAAATTCCCAACTACTTTGTTTGATAATGCTTTTTGATTGGTCTTAACATGTAAATAAAGGGTTCATCTCAGAATGAATAGAATCAATAATCAATTATCTGGTCAAACAGTTTCTGAAGAAAGAGAGAATATACACAGATTTGATATCCAACGGTAGCAAAAATCTTAGACAAACTTAATTATATTGAAAAACTCGATTTTATAGTAATACAATTCACTTAAAATCTTACTCTTTTGACTCGGCCCCTATGCAAATCAGTACTATTTTTGGTTATACAATTCGCTGTTCCGTTTAATACAGTAACAAGTAGTTATGAAATGCTGAAAGTTATAAGTAGAATACGCTATTTTTACTCGTCGACTGCATACAAATGCACTGTAATCACAAGTCACAATAGCGTATTCGAGTAATAACACGTAGACGGACGGACAAAATCATTATTTTACATTCAAAAATTCTGAAAAACAAAATTCGTCATGGTATTAGCTGGAAAAAATGATATGACAAGAAAAGTATGCGTTCCATTAATTAATTTCTGAGATTTTCGGCGAAGTGTTGGTCCATATAGAAGTCAAACGGACTATAAATAAACAGATTTTATCTTTTTCACACGCTACATGCGCCAGTGATTCTTTTCTTAATATGAAATGTTGTGAGGTAAAATCGATTAACACGCTGGAAAACAAAATAATCCATCATTTGATCAACATCGGATAAGGCCTTTTTTTGGTTCTAGGAACAATTCAAATAAGACAAAGGGACGGAGGAGGGATGAAAAATCAAATGAGCCTGTGCCTGACATATTCAACAATTTGACATATGCCTCGGTTGCAAGCATTTAGCAGCCTACACAGTCACGTAGTACAATTGGATGAATGTCTGTCTGTCTCAAGATACTTGAAGATCTTGCCTACCTGTAAAGCGCAAAGTGAAGATTCTGAACTGTGCGGATGCACAGGCTGGCCAGGGTATTTGCTTGGCGCTGTTGAAAATGTCACGCATAGGCTCAAATTCAAGTGCCCAAAATCCTGATGTTGGAATAAGAACAAGAGGCCCAAGAGGGCCTGTATCGCTCCAATGGATTAAAAATCTCAAGATTTGAAAGAGAGATATTGAAAATAGAAGGTAATGAAAGTGAACAGCATTCAAAAGTAATTCTGACTTTTTTTAAGTTGAAACTGACTTATGAAGAAATGAACTTATTTAACTAATATGTAAAATGACAAGGAAGAAAACTATGTAGATATCACTTTGAAACAAGAGGACCAGAAATGCCCTAAACCGCTCACCTGAATTTTATTGATCCAATGGATCTCATCCAATCCAAATTTCTTGAACAACTTTAGAAGAGGGTCACCCAAGGATCATTTTGGTAAAGTTTCATTGAAATTGGCCTAACGGTTCAGGAGATGTCGTTCAAAGAATTCGGGGTCAAAAAAGCCCCGCCCTGCCATGCCCACATTTGGGAGTCAATCCAAATTGCTTGAACAATTTTAGAAGAAGGTCGCGCAAGGAACATTCTGGTTAAGTTTCATTAAAATTGGCCTTATGGTTCAGGAGGAGATGTCATTAAAAGATTGTGGGGTCAAAATAAGCCCTGCCCTGCCACGCCCATATTTGGGGGTCAAACCAAATTTCTTGAACAACTTTAGAAGAGGGTCACCCAAGGAACATTCTGGTAAAGTGTCATTGAAATCGACCCAATGGTTCAGTAGGAGTTGAGGTTCAAAGATTTCGGGGTCAAAATAAGCCCCGCCCTGCCACGCCAATATTTGGGGGTCAATCCAAATTTTTTAAACAGCTTAAGAAGAGGGTCACGCAAGAAACATTCTTGTAAAGTTTCATTACAATTGGCCTAATGGTTCAGGAGGAGATGTCGTTCAAAGATTTCGGGGTCAAAATAAGCCCCGCCCTGCCACGCCCATATTTGGGGGGTCAATCCAAATTTCTTGAACAACTTTAGAAGAGGGTCAACCAAGGACCATTCTGGTAAAGTTTCACTGAAATCGGCTCAAAGGTTCAGGAGGAGATGTCATTCAAAGATTTCGGGGTCAAAATATGCCTCGCCCTGCCACGCCCATATTTGGGGGTCAATCCAAATTTCTTGAACAACTTTAGAAGAGGGTCGCCCAAGGAACATTCTGACCAAGTTTCATCAAAATACACCCATTGCTTTAGGAGAAGATTTTTAAAGAAAAGTTCACGCACGCACTCACGGACCGTCGCACAGACGGAAACCTCGCCATGACAAAAGCTCGCTGGCCTTCGGCCAGTGGAGCTAATAAAAACGAAAAAGCACTGCTATTTTTTCAGTTAGAATGAAATTTCGCATTAACTCTTTTCGGATTATTGGTTCAAAAACAAACATTTCTAAAAAAAAAATCTGGAAGTCGTGGGCTCGATCCCCTGTGGCGGCAAATATAGTAATGTTGTCCTTTTGCTCTCGGAAAAAACAAAAAAACCCAAAAAACAGGATTTACTAAGTGCTGATGTGTAAAAAACACCAATCAACCTTTTCTTATTGAATTCTTTCATAATTTCTTTCGAACCAAATCCCATTTAATTCAATTGCATTTCGTTCAATAACGAGTATGAGAGCCGGTACTGTCAATAACAGCCAGGATCTGGTGAGCCGAAACTCGGACCTGTAGCTCATTCCACATTAGCTGCAATAATGTACCCCTCTCTCTGATATGCTGCCGGTCGAGGACATCATGCTGCCCATCCCACATCAGACTATCAAAAGGGGTGGGGGTACGTTATCGCAACTAATTCCACATATGCTCTATCGGATTTAAGTCCGGTGAGCGAGCCGGCCAGTCCAGACGTGGAATGCCCTCTTTTTTGCGATACTCTTGGACTATACGGGCCGAGTTAGGACGGGCATTGTCACTCATTAAAATGAATTAATATTTTAGTACCGTTTAAGATTGATTTTCGATCATGACGTCTCGAGTTTTATTCCAGAGTAAGTTCATATGGGACGCGGTATCGATTAAAATTATTTGAACGACCTCGGTTTAGATACTACTAACGTCAATCTAACCTTTCGACCTCGATGCTTTTGATCCCGGGTTAGACCGGTGTTACTTGTATTCCGAATGACGTCATAAAGTAGTGCACAACAGTTCGATTGTAAAAAATCTTGTCTCTCTTTAGATTTATTTGAAATTATTTTTGTTCTCTTTTATAATTGTGTTTTGCACGGGTTCTCTACTGATGGAAGTAAACATGATAAAGTGATACTGTTACAAGATCGAGCTTGCACGCGGGAAGTCTTTATCGTATCAATAGATGTGATAAGCTATTGTAAAACATAATATCAAGCATAACAAAAGTAAAATTGTTGTAGGATAAAGCCATCCCGAATTTTTTTATAGTCGAACTGTTATGCCCTACTTTTCAACGACATTTTCGAACCCTAGCAACACCGGTCTGAACCAGGATCAGAAGTATCGAGGTTAAATGTTAACATGACGTCATTTAATTTGAAAACGAGGTCATTCGAACGGTAGTCGGCTTAACTAGGATCGATGCCGAGTTCCATGTGAACTTACCAGTGTATTTCCCCCAAGGAAGTAAGTGGTCAAAATTCTACCTCCACCAAAAATAACTTATGATATCTTATTCGACCAATATACCCCGAATCGAAAAAGGTTGACATTCTTTGCCCATTTATAATGAATTATTTGATCGGTCATTGGAACAAGGAATCTCGAGTCTCATTTCCGAAAGATCGAGGTCAGCATTTCGATGTCTCGGTGCGAAACAGTTGTAACTGACAATACGTGTGTAGGCAGTTACAACTGTTCCGGGCTAAGCAATCAATTTGAGTCTCACTAAAAAATATCATTAGATTAAGGCAATTGACTTTTTTTAATCTCGGGGTATTGAGGTCAAAATTCAAGTTCCGCTTAAAGATGAATCAAATGATTGGGATCGGGTTTTTTCCTAGAGCAAGGGGTCAACATTTGGGTTCGGTTTAAGGCCGACGAACCCTCAAAAATAATCTATTTTTCGTGTAATCCCGTGTTAAATCGGTAATTTCCGTGATGTCATTCGATCGACCACGTGACCATAGTCAATACCACGTGATCGATAATTTTAGCGAACGAAAATGGCGGACCAAAGGCGTGATGAACGCGGGCGATTTTTTTCCACTCGGAAAGAAAAGGTGAAAGTCAAAAGGAAATCGAGAAAAGCGCTGAGACACCATGATTACATAGTTACACATAGTGGACACGGGGCTATTTCGTGTGTTGAGTGCGAAACAATCGATTCCAGAGCCAATACAAACTGGAAAAATGGTCGAAGGATCGTCGAATTTTCTGTTTTGATGGACGGATTAAAGCATTGTGTGAAATGCAGGCTTGGACCTATGCTTCTGTGCGAAACGAGTGTCATTGGGGAACTGAAAAAGGGATTGGGTGGATACTTGTATGTGAAATGCTTGAACAGTGACTGTGAATTTGTGAATTGCGTGGCTTACGGGAAAGTGTCAACAGGAAGCAAGCAGGGAGCAAATTCTTTCGATGTCAACACAAAATTAGGAACAGGTAGGCAATAAATTGATAAATTTTAATGATTGATAGACCTTTATTGCAAATCTTACCTCTAAACAGGCTGAAGCAAAACAGCTGTAAGTCCAACAAATTTCTAATGCATTTACAATAGTTTTGCATGATATCAGCAAATACGTATCCTTGTACTTTTAGCACTTCAGAAAACATGAAAAAGTCGTTTCCTTTCCACAAATCTAATATTTGACTGGGTTTATAATCTGCAAAACCTCATCAAAATGCTTAAGCAGAAAGCAACAACTGCTTGGCTGCAGAGCTACAGATAAGAGGGGCGGGGGGGGGGGGGTTAATGGCTTTTTGAAGTGCAAAATAACTTTCAATTTTCGTTCAATACGGCAATGTTATTCAAAAAGAGATTGTTTTTGTGTGTGTGTGTGCATCACCTGATGAATAATTGAATTGGGTATCTATCAAATTTTAGCTGATCATCAATTATCTTTTATTAGCTGATTTTTAAAAAAAATCCACCAGATCTAGCGAATTGTAGGCATTTCCACCTTCTGCGTCAAACCGAATTCAAAATAGACAAGTATTAACAAAATTATTGAAGATTTTCTAAAAATCTGGGTCATGTGATTAACCTCAGTTAGAAACAATACTCAATAAAGCCTCTTTTGTTTCAGCTATGATTGACAGTGTTGGGGGACCAAATAAAGTGAACCATCTTTTGGCTGCCCTTAATATTCCCCCTATATCAAACAGCAAGTTGAAAAAAATGGAAAGGCGAGCTGGAAATAACATAGAAAGAGTGGCAGAGCGTTCTACTAAAATGGCAGCACAAGATGCTTATCTGAGAGAAATGGAGTGAGTAATGAAACTCAAGTTTATATTTCAAAAGAATTCGATACTTAACCCATTTCCACACATTGACACTTTTTGATAAAAGCTTTTGAAAACATTGGAGGAATATGAAGACATTGCTTGTGACAAGCAATTTCTTCAGTTCTCACAATGTTTTCTGCGCAGATAGATAAAAAAGTAGACTTTCATTCACTTTATTTTGTCATCTGCAACATCTTCAAATTGCAATCTGGTAATGGGTTAACCCATTACGACACAATGACTCTTTTTGACTCCCCACAAGATAATGGCTTCGGAAAATATTGTGGAAACAAGCAATTTCTTCATTTCCCACAATATTTTCTACACAAAATGACAAAAACATTTTAAATTTCATGCACTTGAAATTGTCGTCTGCAACATCTTTTAATTTGGACTAGTCCAAATTTTTGATGTTTGGTAATTGCTTAATAAGAAAAAAATGTCCTGCATGATTGCAAAGGTTTGTCTGTCAATTTGCCATCTGTGTGCTTAAATTTGACATTATTGTTTTCTTCGTAACTATTTTGCATCAGATTTTAGTATAAACTTCCTCTCATCACTATCCAATTGTTGAAGTCATGTGACCCTCCTAAATATCAATTTTAAACCCTTGTCAGCCCTAAATCACTACCATCTTGTTCTTCTCAGGGATATAGCCATACATGAGATGACAGTCACACAAAAGTCCCTTGAGATGAAAGATGATGATCTCGGCATCTCTATTCTTCCAGATTCATCACCAATAAGAGAGTAAGTTTATTATGTGATTATATGCTTAACCCTTTCACAAGCAATAAAATTGTTACTGATACAGATTGGAAGAATATAAAGATACTTTATAATTAATGTTTACTCATTCCAACATAATGAGGCTTTCAGATGACCTACAAGATAGAGGCTTTGGAAAACATTGTAGAAAATTGAATAGTTTGTTCTTACAACAAAGTTTTCCTGACCAAAAGAAGAATATGCACTGTTTAACTTATTTAAAATTGTATTCTGCAAAAGAGTTGTATAGTCTAAATTGTTGTTGTTTGGGAAAGTAATAAAATTACCAGAGCTACAAATAAATGGGGACATTTTTACTTTGTCATTATAAATCAAAACCCCATGTTGTGGGTACTCGGAATTTTCTCGAAGAGACAATTCCACTGAAACCAAAACACAGGCTTTGATGAACAAAAAATGTAATATTACATTTTGAAAAGCCTTTTACCCCCTCTTATTTGGAGTTCTGAAAACAGTATCACAATAGATAAAGATCATGGCATACTGTTGTATCATTTCTCAACTGTCTCATAATTTAGTATAACGAACAAGTGCTATGTAAATAGAAGAAGAAGACATACAACTCATCTCTACATTATCTTTTGTTACAACAGTCAAACAAAAAAGCAATTTCTGGGGTATTTGTATATCACACGCACATTTTTTCAGGGAATTGGTGGTACAGAATCTTACAGACGATATTGGTTGGACAGATACATGTAACAAGGAGAGTCCTCAGTCCCGCAAAAAAGAGGAAACAAGAAAGAGGTTTGTAAAGTTTGGTTGACAAAACTATGATGTTATTACATCCTGAATATAAAAACAAAAATAAATTGGCATCTTTATTTTTTTATTAGAAATTGGATAACTTAGAGTAGAATAATTGATCTTTTTATTGGACAGCCATTGACATTGTTTCATTGTCTGAAAAAGTGCTAGTTTTGACTTCCCTAACCAAGACCTTTAGCTTTATTAATGATAAGGAAAGAAATATTAAAATGAAAAAAATCTTGTTTTTTGTGAATTTTCTTCTTTTCCCTCAGTTTATTACTACAGTGAATGATATTTGAAATACTTTAAATGTTATCCTTTTGTCCTCTGCAATGCATTGTAGTTAGGATCTGGGAAAAGGGGCCATTATAGCATTTAAGACTACCATGTTTTCAAAATGGTCTGTGAATGCATGCAGCCTGCTCAGGACCCTTGCTGCTATCTTAATATTCTGCACATTATGAAGAAGCTAATAGAGAACATCATGGCCTTTTTTGGAACCTTGTTTTGAATTAAATATGTCTGAATTTTTGTCATTTTGTTAAGGTTTAGAAAATTAAGTTATTATTTCAGGAAAAGGCAATTAATAGTTCATGGACATAAGCAGAGTAGAGTTAGAAAGAACCTGTTGAAAAAGTTCCCTTTGAAGACAAGATCTGGTATTTCCTGCGCTATTGACACAGCCTGGCAGAAACGAGGATTTGATAGCCTTACCTGTAAGTTTAGCATGAGGTATTATATTTCAGGGAGGACAATAGCCACATAGAAATCCCAAATGTCACATTGTTTAGCCAATGAGGGAATCCTTGTCCCAATGAATTATACAGTGTAGTAAGATTTGAGCAATCTTAGCCAATAATTGTCACTTAAAATTTCAAATTTTCACTGTCATTTTCAATGAGGAAGGAATAATGTCCCATTGAAAACATCTTGCCTAAATCATATGTATTTTGATGAAAAAAAGTATTGAGAGTAACATTAGACTTTTACTTCAGACTTGAATTTCATTGTTTACGAGTAATCCACAAAATCGTTCAAATAATGACAGGTCTAAAAGGTTGTTGTCTTGTAATAGGTTTATTGTATAGTAAAATGTGATTATATTCTCTTTACAGCTCATACCTTTTTCATGAGCAAGGCCAAATATGGGAAGAAAGTGTTGAAGGCCATTGTGAAACACAGAGTCTGTGGAGTGTGTAGCTGGTGGAGAAGAAACAGACCTGGTCAACCAGTTCGGGCACATCGGTGTGTAAAAAACCATCGCGGGAGTGCTCGACTCATGGAGAGTGCAAGTGGGGAGCAGGGTATTATCGAGTTGGGAGAAGAAGGAATTCCTGTCGAATACGTAGAAGGGGATGGTGATAATACCCTGATCGCTAGACTCAAGACAAACCTCAATATTGATATGAAAAAGAGATTAGACAAAAATCATGTGGTAAAGAATGTTGGGAAACGCTTGTACCATTTACAGGCATCAAAGATTGTTCCACTGAGTAAAACTGTCATCAACCACGTTCAAAAGTGCCTCAAGTATGCCTTTGCTAAGAACCAGGGAAACAAAGAGGACCTAGAACAAAATCTAAAGGCTATAATTCCCCATCAATTCGGTGATCACAACCTGTGCTTCCCAATGTTTTGTGGCTATAAGAGATCTCCAGGTGTACAGTATATCCACCGCAGCTTGCCGTATAAAGGACCGATTAGAGACATAAATGGTAGGCTGAGAGAAGAATTGGAAAAAGTGTTTGCTCCAGTCATCGCTAACGCTACGCAATATGCTGATTTAGGATCATCCCAACAGTGTGAACATGCCAACAAAGAAGTTACACTAAGGGCCCCAAAAAATGTTCACTATGGAAATTCAGAGTCGCTTGACTTCAGAGTCCAGGCTACAGCAGCTTTCATAAACGAAGGTAGAGGTTATCTCAGTCAGCTACATTCAGTTTACACCAAGCTATAGTTCTCTTATATAATGGGTTGGAATTCATTTTGACTAGAGCATTAACTTTTAAGCAGGCACGTAGGAAGCAATTTCATATTGGGGGGGCTAAAGCCTCAGTGTCTGAATATTGGGGGGGGGGGGGGGCTAAATTGAAATTTCCCGAAATTTTCAGTGTGAAATAAGGAAAATTCGGCATTTTTGACCAACTTTGGGGGGGGGGGGCTTAGCCCCTCTAGGATCCCCCCCCCCCCCCTGTTTCTACGGGCCTGTTAAGGCAATACTTTAACCCGCACAGAGACTCTTTTTCTGACACTCACTTTCTCATAAAAGATCGTGGGAAATCAAGAAATTGCTTGGCACACACAATTTCTTCATTTCTCTCAATGTTTTATATCCCAAAAGAATTAATAGTTTTAAATTTCATTCACTTGAAATTGTAGTCTGTAACATCTTTTATTTTGGACCATTCTAAATTTTAGACATCTGGTTATGGGTTAACTACTCATCATACATAAATACAGATAGTTGTTGCTAAAATATCAAACTGTATGTTACCTTTCTGGAAATTATGCTTGGTTTTGTCACTTGAATTTCAACCTAAATTGCATGCTTTTGTTCAGGTCAAGTTAGTTTTGTTTGAAAACAAATAATATGAAACCTTGTATTATACTTTTACTGTCAATGTCAAGATCTTCCCAATTATTCCGTATCATTTATGATGGAAACTTCATCAATGTTTTAAAGAAAAGGAGATTATGCTAGTGTATACATAGATGCTTCATAAAGTACCATGTAACTATTTTCAACACACTTTTGGAATGTCTTCAATATCGACTGGTCTATGATAATTTGCTATCTTGGAAAGGTTAAGTAAAAATGTATTAGGTGTACCTTTTCTGTAAATTCTTTTAGCAAAATTTTTCATCTGACATTTTCATCTGCAGTCAAAATCATTCATTTCAGAAGTGTTTTACGGGGGTTTCATTTTATTATAACAGTTCATTTTATTATCATTTATTTTATTTTCAGTTCATGTTGTCAAATTTATGCTTGCTTTACAGTTACAAAGTTGAGAATCCTTCCTCTTTTGATGTTCTCCTGGACTGTTACATACATTATGTACGAGTAAGTACTGTTGTTTATACGTTCATGCTTCTATATTTGTTGATCTGTGGATCATATCTTTTTGCCCGTCTTTTTGTCTATTTGTCCTCAGGCTTTTTTGTAGTTGTAACCTACTGGCCTTGTAACACATGGGTTGTAGTTTTTATCCTTCAATGCTGAAATCTTGCTGGTGGTGTTTCAAATAGTTCTTATCTGAAAAGACCTAGAAAAATGATAAATTTAGCTAAAATGCACAACTGTAGTTTACTACTAATAGAAATAATTTAAAAGTCCTAAAGCTTGTACTAGTAATATTTTCATATGTTCTTGCAGTTCTTCATTACATTAATGATTTATACTGAATTTAACCCTTTCCCAAACAAGACCGGGTTTTGAAGTCTCTAATTGAGGAGGCTTAGGAAAACATTGAGAGAAAAGAATAAAATGCTGATAAGCAGCCCTTTCTCCTTTTGCCTCGATATTTTTTGTGCTATTTAGTACATAATTCCTATCATTGTCAACGTAGTCCTCTTTAACGGCTTTCAATTTGAAACAGTCTCATATATTTCCTTTTGGCAAAGGGATGATCTTCATTATGCATATTGTCCTGTCTGTTTCAGGCTAATGTAGATGGCGGTCTTTCGCCAGGCTTTTATACTCAACAGTACGCTAAAAAGTGCATGGATGAGCGCAAAGCACGATTGGAACGATCATGTCGCCCTTCTGCCAAACGACGTAGACTCGAGTTGAAGCAAGAGAGGTGTGTAACACAAAGTGCCTCTGAGGTACTAGAAGGTGCCACATACCAATCAGGTAAGTCTGGCTTTCTGATAAATTTTGTAAAAGAGATACACATACTTTAAATCTATTGTAATTGTATGCCAGTATATTCAATGGAGATAAATCACTGAAGCCTTTGAGTAAATGACAAAAACATATTGTCACTATTGATAAGATATGTTCATACTTTATTACCAAGATTTGTGTGGGTAGGCATCATGTAAATGTCATCAATAAGATTTATAAACTACTATGAATCATACAATATTTCAGAAATAGCTATGGAAGATGAGGTGGACATAGAGAAAATACCCGATGCAGTGCCTCGAGGAGATTTCAGACCAATCGAGATAGATGCACCCCCTACATTCGTAGTTATAGATTTAGAGACAACAGATCTAAGTATGACTTATTTTATAATATTTTGTTGACTGCAAGGTTTAGAACAAAAAATGTAACATGAAAACGATCCAACATAAGATATGACACATTTGGTTCTAGTTGAGCATGGTGAAGGACAGTCTGATCAAGATCGTTGCTGTTTCCCATAGTAAATACAGATGACGTATGCTCATCCTTTTGTATATTTACCTGTCCAAATTTCAAAAGGGGTGTAAAGGACAAAAATGCTTTTACTTTAATCAAAAAGATTGAAAACAATGTTGATTCTCTGTATTTGTATCTTCTCTCTCAATGTTTTTCAAAGCTATTTAAGACATTATGGTCAAGATAAGGGTTTGTTTCGACAGTTCTGTTTTTAGGTAATGAAGATTTCTTTGACAATCTTCCACTATTGCATGTCTACTTGTTTTGTTTGAATTTCAGTTCGTAGTGGTAGAATGCCACATCTGACACAAATAGCGGCCAAAGAAATAGCTACGGGGAAAGAATTTTCATGTTATATAAATCCAAAGGTCCCGGTATCAGAAGGAGCAAAACAAACGACTGGAATAATTGTGGCTGGAAACACTATGTTCGTGAATGGAAAACAAGTTATGTCAGTCAGTTTACAGTGTGCATTGTGTGTTTTTTTTCAGTGGCTAAAACAGTTTAAAAAATTGTGATAGTGGCCCATAATGGAAGGAAATTTGATTTTCCTGTTCTGATATCAGCGATCATTAACGCAAACATGCTGGATGAGTGTTTCGCATGCATTTCTGGGTGTCTTGATACACTTTCGCTGTTTCACAAATCATATCCGCAAAGGAGCAGCTACAAGCAGGAACTTTTAGCGCGAGAAATCTTGCAAATTCAATACAATGCCCACGATGCTGTGAGTGATGTACAAACACTGGTCAAACTATTCCAGCATTCAATAACCTTAATTCCTGACATCATGAAATTTACATTCTCATTGAAAGCTATGTACAATCAGCATTTGTCACTGAAAGAAAAGGCGAAAAATCTTCCATCTTTAACTGGCATTGTTTCGAGAAGTGTGTGCAAATTACCAACGGCGGAAAATATTGCTTCTTCGGGCCTGAATCTAGAACATTTGAGGAAGATATTTTTGAGAGCTGGTGAAGATGGACTGTACTCCACATTTACTTCATTAAATGGAGAAGGCCAACCAAGAGTCACTAAAACTAAAAGGACACTTGATTCTGTCATTCCAAATCTTGTAGATTATTTTCAAACTAAATAGACAGAGTTAAGGGTGAGTTAAGGGTGAAAATCAGGGTATACAGACTTTGAAAATATTGAGGAAAAAGACGAAATAATTTTTACCCCACTAAAATTGATTTCTTTATTTTTCCACAATGTTTTCAACCCCACAAGACCAAAACAATGTGAAATTTCATTGACTTGAAATTCTCGTCTTCAGCGTTTTTGAATTTAGACCAGTCTTTTGCCGTTTGGTAATGGGTTAAGGAAACATTGAGGGAAACAAAGAAAATAACTTGATATTTTCTTATGTTCCTACAATATTTTCTAAACCAACAAGAAAGCAAATAAACCACCACACCATTATAATCCACCCCTAGTTTTGACCCTACTGAAGCCGAAGGGTTATAAAATATACAAGGATAAGAAGAAAATACTGATAATCAGCTTTATTTCCTTTTCCTGATTATTTTCTGTGCTACTAACTATATACAGTGTAATTTTACATTCATTTATTTGTCTTCTACAGAATTCCATTTAAAAATATTTGAAATTGTGTCAGATATTGGATGTATTTATCAACTGCTACCTGTTACGTTTTGACGTCTGGAAAAGGGTTAAAATGGACTGTCTGTGTTATAAAAGATAATCATTTAATATTTATAAATATATTTTTGCAGAAATATTAGATAAAAAACATATAGAATGTATTTGCTTTAAAGCAAGATATGGAAAAGATATTTTATGATTTTCTTTGAAAATTATCTCCCTTTAAAAATAACACCATGGTCATTTAAGAGCTATTTAAGAAGAAACTGACGGTAACATCTCTTCAACTTTCTGTATTTTACATCAAGTAAATATCAGAGTGAAAAAATATATAGGTCATACATGATGGCATTCAGTAGATTCTAAAAATGATGGATCAAAATCAAGGTATTTTGAAATTATTCGCGAAAAAAAGCCCATTTTTGTGATGACACTCTCAAAAAAAGCTCTAAAATTTGTTTTTATGTAAACAAATTGAAATAAGCAACCATGATTTACGTCAAATAAATACACAGAAACTCAAAACTGCATATTACATCACTATATACCTTTATTTCATGGATTTGATGTTGGTTTTAGTGACATAGGTGTCGGCATTTCTGGCGCCATTTTCGAAAAAGGGGGTTACCAAGTTCAAAAGCCTATAACTCTGTTAGGAACGGTACTTTTTTCACAATATTTCAGATTTAGATGTCTTAATAGATATACTTTATGGATATATTATGCATACAACCAATTTCAATCAGGACTTTGAGGGTCTGTCAACCTTAAAATGAATTTCTTGGTTTGTCATTCGAATAAGGGGGTCCAATTGTTTTTGGGTTTTGTTTTTTCCGAGAGCAAAAGGACGACATTCTTGTTCTGCCTGATATTATTCTTTGATTGGTCATTTGAAAAAAAGATGTTCTTACTCTTATTCTCGGCTGCAAGAGGTTATCACTCTAGATCCGTAATTATGTTTGTCACTTACCTCAATGATCGAATTATCCGTAAAAAAGTCTGGTTATTTCGTATTTATATCGCGGCGACCGGAGCACCTAACAATGGATTTCTGGTATTTCTTTCACCTGTACTACCATTACACCCTTTCCTAGCCTCCTACTGCTATCTCACATAGGTTTACGCCACAGGGGATCGAACCCATGACTTCCAGATTTGAAGTCTTGTGCCTAACCAACTGCGCTATGGTGGCGGCCTGATTATTTAGTTGGGGTTTAATTGTTATTGCATTTATTTAGTAATACTTTAAGAAAGGATCTTAGTTGTTTGAGCTTCTTGCGTGAGTTTAAATGAAAAAGAGCTTTGATATTATTTTCATATTGTTGCAGCTCTGGAAGATATCTTTGACGGTCATCAATTTCGCCGTTATGTTGCAGCGGCCGGAGCACCTAACAATGGATTCTTAGTATTTCTTTCACCTGTACGACCATTCCACACACTTTCCTAGCCTCCGACTACTATCTCACATAGGTTTACCCATTGGTGAGAGACAAACGCCGGAAAGGATATTTGCCGCGTCCGGGGATCGAACCCACGACTTCCAGATTGGAAGTCTTATGCCTAACCAACTGCGCTATGGTGGCGGCCTGATTGTTTGTCCCATTTGCATTCTTTATTCTTTTGTTCACCAATTTTTGACATTTCTTTCTTTGCTTCTTTCTTTCATCTTCTTTCTGTCTTTCTTGCTTTCGCATTCTTTCCTTCTTTCTTTCTTTCTTTCTTTCTTTCCTTCTTTATTTATTTATTTATTTGTATATTCATTTCACCTTCTTTTTTTTCTTTCAAAATATCAAATTCTGCCTAGCTATGCCCATGAAATTTAAACATAACTGCGTATAACCGGTAAAATCATTTACCGAAAACTAAGATCAATAAAATCGATATTGTACTTAATAACGTCACATTACAATATATAACCTTACATATACTCTAAATTATTTTTAGATTATCTCTTCATATCAGAACTGAATTGAAAATATGGAATTGCACTCACGTCGTTTTATTACGTTACATTCTTCTTATGTTATTCACGGCAATTGTCTTCTGAATACATAACTTTTCCAGACAGTATATACTTAGATCATCCTGCACAGAAGTTCATTCTAATCTTAACATACATTTCCTGCTTTCAACTCAATTAACGCGGGAAAAACTCAAACTGGTTGAAAATTGCCAATTACTTAGAAATTCGTTTAATTTCGTCGGAAAAGAGTCAACTCATTATCGCGCTAGGTATCAGTTGAACATTTGTGTATCACCGTTTATTTATCGTCTCTACCGGAGCATATGCCCATAAGAGCTATGCCCCCAGAAGACGGTTAGTTGTTACGGGGATAAGTACAAGAATACATGATGAAACAGCTGTCGAGATCTGTCATGGTTCTTTAACGTGCACTTTGGAACGCGCCGTCACACGGGGACTAGGTATATCGTCTCATCCGAAAGATAATTAGTTTGTATTTGCCAGCCCGGGAATCGAACCCAAGTTATCGACCTCCTGCTTTGAAGTCAAGTGCTCAACAGCCTGAGCTAGCTGGGATGACTGTTGAATGTCTAATCCATTATAGTTGGTTAAGGTTGGCCTTTCAGGGAACTCATGGTTTGATAAGAGTGTTCTGTGTAGCAAACTAATTTTATTTAAGTTGTTTCATTCTGATTGTATGAGAAATGGTTTTTGTTTCCAATGAAAATAATAATTCTGAAAATGAAACCATTTTTAAAGGCCCCTCGTAAAGCAGTTTCATAAAAGAGTATCGTTCTGGAGAAACCATTACATTTTTTTCCTTCAAAGAATTCAATTATAAGATTTGATGAAAATATGGATTGATTTCACGTGGGTATAAAACTAAAAACCCAATCACACTCATGAATCCATGTATTCATACAGTGTGAGTAAGGTTTAAGTTTCTTAGCTCCACGAAATAAGGAAAATACTCTTTTGATCTCTTTATTGAATTGAATACTCCACCCATACTGCATACCCAGGCAATATATTAGTAAAATAAATATTTGATAAGGGGTGGTTGAAGCAGAGGTAAACCGTGGGTATTATTTCATAATTCCTTATACAGGAATGCAAAATGAACATTTCAGATCCAGAAAATACCACCAGTGCAAACATTTTCGACACTAGTTACCCCACGCAATCTGCACCGTCTGATTAGGGTCAAAACCATGTCTCTTCAAATATATTGGAACCATGAGCGGTCCTAGTAGGCTCGATGTCTAGAATTTATCGCCCCCCTTAAATAGTGATGAAATTTAATTTAGACGAATTAAATCTATCGCAAATTCAAAATTGTTTGTCTCAATAAAAAATCTCATGAATGCATACAATTCCAAACCAATACATCATTGGATATTTTATCAGACTAAATAATATAAGATCTTATTGCAAAGCAAGATGATTTTGTGAAACACAAATGTCCCGTAACAGCATCGTTTTGTATTTTTTAATGTTGACCTTGACAGATGACCTTGAGCTTGTAAAATGACATTGACCATGATGCCTACAGATATACATCACTAAGTTCTTATTCATGCTAATTATGAGAGAGGTATCTAAAATAAGCTTGATTAAACTGACATGTTAAGTATTTAGGTTTAGTTTTAAGAAGTTTGACCTTGACTTTGACCGTGGTATCTACAGATGCTCGTTATTGAGATCTATCATCATTCCAAATATTGTGCTTGTATCTTAAATAGGCATGAATAAATTGGCAATGTTATGATTTTTTTGTTATGATAAAAGAAAATGAATATCGATAACCTTAAAGTAAGTCTTTTGTTTCTGCTATCAATGAGTGTTCTCTACTGAATAACATAGACCTTGAACATTGACCTTGACTTTGAAATGCATGTTAAGCGCTTGGCACGAGCAATGAACATGTGAACTACCAAGGCTCTTTAACCTATCAACATGAAGTTATGGCAAAAGATAGGTTTAATTGTATAAAATTTGATCTTGAAAAATGACCTTAACATATGGGCTTCTGAAAGGTGCCTTCCTACCGTGTGAATCATAAACGCTTTATCACTTACCAATCAAAAGCTATGGCCAATGTTTAAGTTTTCATGTAAAAAGGTGACATTGAAAAAAAATGACATTGACAGATGACCTTGACTTTAGTATTAATTGAACGGTCTTGTCACAAGCACTGCACATGGGAAAAATCAATGCTATATGTCCTACCATTCAAGTAATGACCAATGTTAAAGTTTTAATTTTCATTGATTTCTTATTGAAAAATGACATTGAACCAACGTATGACAATGAAGATAGTAGCATCGGAAAGGTCTTGCCCTGAGGATTCATCATGTGATATAGGAAGACTTTATCACTAAACGCTCAAAAGTTATGGCCTATGTTAAAAGTTTTAATGTTGAAAATAGCGACCTTGAAAAAATAACCCTAACCATGATAGACTACATTGACTTTAGTATTCACAAAAAGGCCTTGTCACTAACAATGCACATGTGAAATATCAAGGCTATATCACTTACCATTCCAAATTTTTTGGCTCATATTAAAGTTTTATTTTTTTTCACAAAATTGACCTTCAAGCGATTTTGATCTAGTTGAGAAGAAAAAAAATTGATCTTGCTGTCGAGAAAAAGTTTGAACTTGCTGAGGTCACAAATTTGGTCTTTCTGGAAATTATTTTTCTTGTGAAGAAAATCTTCGATCTTGTTATTTAGGAATAGAAAATTCGCTGCATCGAATTCGGACCTTTCGGAGATTTTAATCTCCCTAGGGAGAAATATTATAATTTTGCTGCAAAAAAATTCATCTTGCTTCGGGGAAGAAATTTCGATCTCACTGAAGAGGAAAATTTAAATTTCGCTCTAAAGGAGAATTTTGAATATTGAGTGATTTTTATCTTGCTTTTGCTGAGAACGAAGTTTAAATCTCACCCGGGAGAATTTTTCATCTTGGTGCAGAAGACAAATGATATTGAAGCAGAGAAAATTTTCATCTAGCATGGCATGAATATTTTGATCACCCTTCAAAGGAAATTTTAACTCGTTGCTGGAAAAAAAGTTTGATATGATATGGGAAAAAATGAAACAAATTATTGTACCAAGGAAATTTTTGATATTGTTACATCTTAGGATTTAAGGATTTTTTATGTCGCTTCAGAGACAAAATCAAATCTCTCTGCATAGAAAAGTTGTAAACTGCCTGTAAAAGAAAATTTTGATATTGCTGTAGTTAAAAAATGTATCTGCAAATTTTCATCTGTTGAAGAAAAATTTTGATAGTACTGCATTGAAAACTTTCGATCTTGCAATGGAGATAAATGACAAACTTGCAGCATGGAATTCTGACCTTTCATCAAAGATAGAAGAAATAATCTTGCTAAAGAAAAATAAAGATCTTACCATGGAAGAAATTTGATTTTGATGCAGAATTTTTCATCGTAGGGAAAAATCTTTATCTTTCATCTGACAAACAGAAAAGGGGGAAAATTTAATTTTGATCTCTATGTAAAGAAAAATTTCGCCATGCTGCTGAAAAAGATATTGCTGGAGAGAAAAATACTGGTCTAGCATCGGAGGAAACATAATATCTCTTAACAAAGCAAAAATTTGATCTTTTGTAAAAAAAATGATGCTGTCGAAATAAAGGAAGAATTTAGTTAGGAGGAAAAATTTGATTTCCCTGCCGAAAAAGGATCTTGCTCCAGAGAAAGACTTTGATATAACTACGAAGCAAAATATTGACATTGTTTAGGAGCACACGTTGATTTTGTTTCAGGAGAAAAACTGATATCACCATAAAGATTTTTCTTCACGCAAGTAAAATATTAATTTTGCTGGAAAAAAAAGCTTTGATCGCGCGCCAGAAAAGAGTTTGATATTCCTCCGGAATCTTTTGATCTTATTGTCGAGAAAAAAATTGATCTCGCAGAGGAGACAAATTTTGACCTTGCAGGAAGGAAACATATTTGTTCTTGCTGCAACGGAAATTTTTTATCTAGTTATCGAGAAAAGGTTGATCTTACTGCTTACAGAATCTTCGATCTTGAAGCAAAGAATTTTGACCTTGCTACGAAAAAAATGATTAGGTCTTAAACGACTTTTCTTGGGAGAAATGTTTATCTTGCCACAGAAAATCATTCAGCATCATGTGGAAAAAATTGATCTTGCTGTCTTAGAAAAATGTGATTTTATTTTGAAGAGAAAAAATGTCGACAAGCTTTTCATTTCGCTTCGGAAAAATATTTTGGTATCGCTTAATCTTTAGATCTTTAGAACAATTTTGAACTTACTGTTAAGAAAAACATTAATTATGCTGCTGGGGAAAATATGATCTCTCGACAGAGAGAATTTCTTTGTCTTTTTAGAAAAAATCGCGAAACTCGCTATGAAGATTCTTTTAAACACCATGCATAGAATTCTAACCATGCTTCGAAGAAAAAATTAATATCACCTAGACTATGAAAGATCTTACTTTTGGAGACATTTTTATCTTGCTGCTGATTTTTTAGCAGATCCCTGCCGAGAGTAATTTTTGATCTTGCTTTTGAGAAACAAGAAATACTTTAGCCAAAGAGGGCCAAGTATCGCTCCACTGGATTTGCCCCGAAGGAAACCAGAAAAAAAACATTTATTTACCTTAGGTGAAATTTATGTATACGATGATTTTAGAAAGCATGTCGAAATTAGCTCACAAAATTGGGGCGAAAAACAAAGCGGATATACTTTTGTAACACACTAAACATAATGTAACACCTGTAACTCGTAGAAAAATCTACCCATTACAGAAAAATGCCATTCCAAAAACCGGCCCATTTTTCAACAAACAAAATTTCACGCCCCACGCGCATTTTATCCCTTCGTGTAACCTTTGCAACACGCTTGTAACGTCCTAACGTCCTAATTACATCTTTGTAACAAACTATCAAATTTAAAAAAAAAAGCATTTTCATTCGCCAAATCCCTGAATTCACTGTAACATTGAGATTCAAATAGCGGTCCATTTTCCACTACTTGTAACCTAACCCCGAATCCCCGAATTCACTGTTACATTGTAACATTGAGTTTAAAATATCGGCCCATTTTTCCTCTACTTTTTACCTTTGTAACACGCTTCTAAAGTCCTTGTAACATTTTTGTTACATACCATTACATTTTAACAATTGCATTTTCATGCCCCAAATCCCGAATTCACTGTTACATTGTAACACTGCGTTTCAAAAAGCGGCCCATTTTTTCCACTTCTTTGTAACGCGCTTCTAAAGTCCTTGTAGCATCTTTAAAATATACTTTAACATTTCAAAAAAGGCATTTCTATGCCCCAATTCCCTGAATTCATAGAATCATTGTAACATCGAGTTTCAAAAAGCGGCCATTTTTTCCGCTTCTTATGAATTTTGTTACACGCTTGTTACGTCATTGTTACATCTTTGTCACAAACTAAAACATTTCCAAAAACGCATTTTCATACCCCAAATCCCCGAATTCGATGTAACATTATAACATTGAGTGTCAAAAAGCGGCCAATTTTTCCACTACTTGTAATCTTTGTAACACGCTTCTAACGTCATTGTTACATCTTTGCAAAAAAAATTTACATTAAAAAATGCATTTTTCCTGCCCCTAATCCCCGAATTCACTGTAACATCGAGTTTCAAAAAGCGACCTATTTTTCCGCTACTTGTAATCTTTGTCTCGTTCTTGAAACGCCATTGTAAATTCTTTGTAACATACTTTTACATTTCAAAAAACGCATTTTCTTGTCCCAAATCCCCGAATTCACTGTAACATTGTAACATTTAGTTTCAAAAAGTGACCAATTTTCCCACTACTTGTTACCTATGTAACTCGCTTGTAACATCATTGTTACAGCTTTGTAACAAACTATAACATATCCAAAACGCATTTTCATGCCCAAAATCCTCGAATTCACTGTAACATTGTAACATTGAGTTTCAAATGGCGGTCAATTTTTCCACTACATGTTACCTGTGTAACACGCTTCTAAAGTCCTTGTAACATCTTTGTTACATACTTTTACATTTTATAAAATGCATTTTCAAACCCCGATTCCTTGAATTCACTGTAACATTGAGTTTCAAAAAGCGGCCCATTTTTTCCCTTCCTTGTTTCCTATGTAACCTAAATCCCCGAATTCACTGCTACATTGTAACATTGAGTTTCAAAAAGCGACCCATTTTCCCACTACTTTTCCCACAACCTTTGTAGCGCGCTTGTAACGTAATTGTTACAACTAGTGTATATGCCCTATGTACCCTTCGGTTTTGATTTCAGAAATTAATTTTAGAATGTAAACAACAATCCTCAATTGTTTTATGAAGTTGATTTATAGATGGTCCTTAAGACTGATAACGTATAGAGTCCTAGAATTTTTGTACCCCTTTGCAGAAGGTCTAGATCGGTCCCTGTATTTAGTTCCAAAAATATTATGAGGACAGTAAATCATCGGGATGCCAGTATATGCAGGGAATGCGGTCTTTGGTTAAGCAAACAGAGGTGGGAAACAAAGTCGGAAAGGATGAGTGCCGCTATCGGGGATCAGGAATTAGGAAGGCAGAAAAGAAAGAATATATCAATTTTGGGCAGTACTTCTAGAAATTCAATCAATAAGCTATGTCAAGCTTTGAAATATAAAAATTTTATTAGCACATAATTACATGTAATTTTTTTTTTGCCCCCGAAAACCCCCAAGTTATACGAGCCCATGTATACTTAAGTAAACCATCAGGTATAAGGGACTATCTGGGCAGTGCTTAAGTATGGGTCCTTGACACTTGAGCCAGAACATATTGCTCTTGGCTGATTTTCTTTAAAGAGTATGATTATTCTACTACCTTACAAAACAGCTTAAAATATGACCTTTGCTTGAACCATTAATTTTCAAATTTTCAAGTTAAAAAATATTGGTGATGGTTCCTTTTTGTCTGATGGGTCACATTTGTTCTAAAACCTTGTCTCTACACGACTGTAACTTTGTCAACCCTATAAGTCTCCTATTCAGAAAATACTTTTGAAGAGAAAAGAATTGCGTGAAACATGCAATATCTACAATATCACTTCATTAAATATTGTTTTGATTCTAAATCACCCGTGTGAATTGTCGTCAGAAACCCATATAGATTTAGGACTACGGCTATTACTATAAGTAAATCATACCTCAATCAGCCTCTTGATGCAAAAATAAAAGCCTTTGACGCAGGATGAAAAATTATAAACATTATTTCTAACAAAATTGCCATTTTTGCAATCATAAGGGTCTTGCAGACAAATTTCAAAAGTAAGATTGCTGTTCTGGTCTAAGGATATTTTGGTTAAATCAAAATTGAGTTTATTTCAGCAACAATAATAGTATGATCAGGGGTTTGATAATTTAGATACTAGAATTAGTTGTGTACTGAACACGCACACATTTTTATAAATTACAATTCAATAAAAGAGAATGAAATTACTATGGGCAACTTTAATAATACATCTTTACTAGTCAAGGGGGCGATAACTTAGCGTCAATTGACATTAGGCAACAATACAGTGGACAACAGTACGTGAATAAAATTTGATAAGTTTAAGGGGAGATGTACACTAATCAAGAAAAGTAGGGGCTCAAAAAGTGCAGCTGCACAATATGTCAATTTCATACAGAGATGCATGTATTTATCAGAGCAGTGTCTGCAATAATAGGACAAAGATTGTGTTCATGAAAGGATAGCCAAGGTGGTTCCATAATTCCCTCCTTCCACTTCGTGGGTGAAGGGTGTAAATTAAGGTTCTTTACAAGCACAATTGTTTGCATTCAGCACTTAACGAATACAAGGGTTGACCGATATATACCCAACAGAAACTCAATGAAAATTTACTTTCTACCAAAAATAATTGAGAGTTAAATAAATATTTTTGGGGGGAATGCCATTCCAAAATTCGA
This sequence comes from Fragum whitleyi, assembly GCA_948146395.1. Lineage (NCBI taxonomy): Eukaryota > Metazoa > Mollusca > Bivalvia > Cardiida > Cardiidae > Fragum > Fragum whitleyi. The sequence goes on from OX411557.1 coordinate 18,917,278, forward strand.
GGATCTTAAAATACCTTTTTAGAAATTGTAACATACAACATTCACACACAGTCATGTCATGTTCAATTGTATTTTGGAATTTGTAATTCCATATTTATTTTGATTCTCGAATTTATATACAAGATATCTCAGACTTATGATTATTCGTCCATTAAAATCATTTTAAAGCATCAAGTGAATAGATTTAAAACTCTTTAATTCTTGAATAAAATGAACCTTATAAGACATATTTATTGATCAACATTGTTATTGGTTATCAACTCAAGTCATGCACTTACAGTTCTAAATCTTTTTTTGTTTCCTTATGCCTAGGTCGAAGACGATGTCTTTGTGTGATTTGTCTGTGTGTTGTTTGGGGTATATCTGGAGTCTCTTGTTGGAGTATCCGCTCTGTGCTTTGAGTTCTAGGTACTTCTTCTGGTTCGTGTACAACTGGTTCTTGAATCTGAATCTCCATTTCTTCAAGTAGAACATCTGTCTTTAGGGCTGTAGGATGACAAATTATATATTGACCCAATAGAGGCTCAATTCATTCGAGAAATTCATAATGAGCAGTGCAAAAAATTTTATCGACAACATTGATTTCCTTCAGGTTTACATTGTCTTTGTCGAATAAGTAATAACTCAGTTCACACCCAAAAGAGTTCGTTTTTTTGTTTTGCTCTCCTTTTCTTTCAGAAATAGTAATTTGATCAAATATGTGCCCTAATTTACCTAATGTCATTGCACTATGATGCTTAAGAGAAATCTGCTTATGAGGCAATTTTAAACAAAAGTCACGAATATCAACAAATAGCAAACAACTAATCACACTTAAATATAAAACCCATTTTTGATTATACACAATGTCAGGGTTCCCACAAACTTTATAAAGTAAACTCCCTGATTTTTCCCGACCTTTCCCTGTCTAAATTTCAAAATTCCCTGACCAAAATCATCGGTATTTACCAAGCATAATGGGATCATAAATAACACAAGTTCATCAACAAAATATGATGTCTAATGAGATACAATGAAAAACACATCAATGCCTTTTAGGATACCCATATGTTGGTTTTTCCTTTACTTTCCTTATAAAAATTCCACTTCTCTTTCCCTGGCCGTAGGAACCATGAATGTGTTTTTTTCTTAAATTTGAAATGTATTTTTTTTTAATTTCATTTGGTCCTCTGAACTCTGTTTTTATTTAAAAGATAAAAAATGATTCTTTCAGAGCCTCTTTTGTATGATATAGAAATATGATATAGAAATACCAGTGTTTGATAGACTAGTTACCTATTTTTAGATGATATAGCTGGAACGAGAACTCAAATATCAATGTTTAATTTTCAAAGAATGAAAACATTAATCAAAAGCTACATCAGAATTATTTTTTATTAGAGAAAGACCAAGTGCTAACCATTTGTCAGTCTCTGAGCCAATTCAGGTGTCAACTTATTTTTCATCCAAAAGACTGCTCATACTAGCTTACCGCCCATTCTCACTACCTTGGAGTGGCTACTACCAAGAACTTTCAAGGTCCCCTCTTTAAAGCCACGTGTCTCCAGGATAAATGTGCGTACCACTCTTATCTCCTCTTCCTTCTGAACTACATTTTCTGTCAAACTCTGAATAAGAACAGAAGAAAAATAAGCAACTCATTAGGTAACAATAAATTACTGTGATGTCTGTTTTTGGTGAAAAACAACTGCAGATTGCAAGGTGTTGTTGTTTTCCTTATATGTTACATGTAAAAAAGAAATTAAAACAAAAATGAACTAGAACTGTTACAGAGTGGACTTATACCCCCCATAAACACTTTGTCAATATGCAAGTGCTATAAGTGCAGGGTGTGTTTGGACAAATATTGAAGACATAAGCAGCATTTGTATAAAGTTTAATGATTCTAAGTCGTTTAGTTCTTTAGTAAGAGTCCGGAAACCAAAATTGAACAAAAATTGACTGTGACATTGACCTTTCACTTATGTGACTCAAAAACAACGGAGCACTTCATTGAGTCATAAGCAGCATTTGCATAAAGTTTCGTGATTCTAGGTCGCTTCGTTCTCGAGTTAGAGTCCGGAAACAAAATATTGAAAAAAGGCTGACTGTGACATTGACCTTTGACCTATGTTACCCGAAATTATTAGGGCACTTACTTTGGTCATAAGCAACATTTGCATAAAGTTTTATGATTGTAGGTTACTTGGTTCTTGAGTTAGAGTCCGTAAACAAAAAGATGAACAAAGGCTGACTGTGACATTGACCTTTGACCTATGTGACCCAAAAATAATAGGGCATTTGCTTGGTCCATAAGCAACATTTGTATAAAGTTTCATGATTGTAGGTCACTTGGTTTTTGAGTTAGAGTTCGGAAACAAAAATGTCTTCAGACGGACTGATGGACGGACGAATGGACAGACAGACATGATAAAATCAATATACCCCCCTCTACTTCGAAGGTGGGTGTATTTATATTCTAAACAAAGAAGAAACAATATCCGATCTAAATTCCAAGCTGAATTGTTTTTTTTATTCAAACCTCAATGAAGAAAATGTTTCATGGGTTTACTTTCTGATATTATGTGCAACTTGAGTAATGATGAACACATATTTCAAATAAATTACTGGTTAAGTAAAATGCATTTCTACAAGCGTAAATGCTGAAAGTTGTTAGGCTTTGCTTGGCAGCCAAACAAACTGATTAATCAGGGAGATGTTTGCCAAAAGTAAACAAGAATGGCCAAGATCCTTACATGGCATTTATAGCACAAAAGCCAGCTCTTACTTCAAAATATTGTCATGGCGGGCCTATCTCACCTATAACAAGTCAGCCGACAGACATCTGTTTATGATGGCTTCTGTTAAGTTGTGTGGTGAGGGTAGGTATACTTATAAATTGGTAAGATGGATCTTCCTGATATACTGGTCAATTTCAGATGCCAAATCATCTTCCCCAGCTTCTTGTAGAATCTTACATGAAAGGCAATTAACAATATTGTGGTTGTGTATTTTACTAATTTCATTTGAATTTTGCCATGTGTCACAAGGCACTCTTTATTCTTTATTTGAAATTTGAGATTCAATAATATTTGATGACTTAATCAAAAACTGAATCTACTTTGACCAAGCATAGCATTTCGATCTCTTTCCCTGAATTATCGAATAACAGCTTTATACTTGCCCATGAACAGTATTTTTTATAAGAAGAATGGCCTTCATCAAAGATCTATATAAACATGGGCATAAGAATACCACATACTTATTTGATCTTTATAAATATGTTTCGACCATTATTAAGTTTGAGCCATAAGGTAAGCACATTTTTATTATTACAATCATTTCTAGTTTCACCAAGAGAGCAAGGCTCAATTAAATCATATCAGGCATAATTTTGCTACTTTGAGCTAACAAGTACAATAAATCTGTTGAGTGTATTAAGTGCTTAGCAAAAAAAAAACCCATAAATTGTACATGCAAATAGAGTTAATCCACTGATACTAAAGTCAACTCAAGTAACCTGATTTATCCCATGCAAACAGTCCTCAGAAAAATTAATCAACTGGAGCCTGAAAACTGGGAAAAAACCAAGGAAACCTATTCCAATTTAAGAAAAATTTTCATCTTGTGTAATTGCCACTTGGGCAAAATAAAATTCCCTTTTACTACTCAGCATTGGAAGTTTATAAATAAAACAAAATTAATACTTTTTTTGCGATTGTGGCACAGCGATTCCCTCTAATATACGAATGTCGGCACTGGAAAATTTCCCTAGCTGTTAGTTTGTTTCATTTACATCCTCTTTCTTCAAAGAAGGATTGGTAATGAACTGGAGGTTTTTCTAGCTAGTTCATCAAGGTGAGTTGCCACTCCTGGCTCCTTTCTACCAACTATTGGCTTAACTTCTAGAATGAAAAAGGCGACTATAATGTATGGAAAAAATTCAAACAAAAAAAATGAACGTTCAAAATCCAGTCGTCACTTAACCTTTTTTGTAAAGTACTAGGCACAACTGAAATAGTTGTCCATGGACAACACAAGTTGAACCTGCTAATGTTTGACCTTGACCTCTGGCATACAGCCATACTTAGCTTTTTTTCTTTGGAACTTTAGTATGTACATGCCAATATCTTTTTGAAATCCTCCAATAAATCTTATCTATACAAAATTTGATCTTGAACTTCAGTGTGTACTTGACGCTTGGGACACAGAAAGATAATCAAAAATGACACATCTACTCATGAGAGTTTATGCTTCAGAAAGAGGTCCAGAATTCACGGATGTACACATGCACATACATCCCTCACCAAAACACTGTCAAAATGAAAATGAAAAGATTTAGTTCTAATGCACTTATGCAATCCAAACAGGTACTTGTGAGAAGCTTGTCCTTGGTAATAGAGTTTATTCCTGTCCTTGACCTTCAGAGATGTGAGGAAACATAAAACCAAAATTAAGACCATTGTAAATTGTATATGGGGAAATTATGGCAAAATGATTAGATTGAGTTCTTGATGACTGATTGCCAGCCTGAAAATTATTCATAATATGTATAATATATTATTTCTTTTGACTTCATACAAACCTTACAACTCTAGACAAGTCAAAGTTAGCAGTGACAAGGCATCCCGTATGTGGAACCTGTACATTATCTGTGGCCTTCCCACGTACCGCACCATTACCCAGATCAACAGCCAACTGTCCAAGCTCTTCTGGGCTAGACGGGTCGTCCCAAACAAATGGCATACTAGTTGATGTCAGCCATTGGATGAGGAATGGAAGAGTACGAGGGTTGTCCCAAGAATTCGTGAACTTTTGCGATAACTTTTATTTGAAACGTCCGATGAAACTGAAAATTACCAGTAATGTGGATTAATCATTTTCCTTTATTCTGGTGTGACTACAGAGAGCTATTTTTAATACTCGAAAAGACATGAATCAAAACGTAACACTAGTAAATGGGTGTTAGCGCACGCTATTAACGTCATTTTGCAATACGTGAAACGTCGTTTCAAAACTGGATCAAATCTTATTAAAGTAAAGTTCTTACCGGCCTTGAATACTTTTTACAAAGAAAGAACTTATGACTAAACATATCCCAAAGCATTGTTGATACAGACTTTTTTATGCATTGAATAAGATATTTGATTTTAAAACCATTTCCTCAATAGTTTGCATGGATACGCACTATCGTATTTTTTAACCCGACAATGGGTGAGTTAAGTAAATGGGTTTTTTTGTTTTTGTTGTTGTTGGTGGTGGTATTTTTCATAACAATTCGTTATATCTTTAAACGTTTCAAAATAGGAACTTTCATTGTTTTGTACGCACACGCAATATATATTTGGGTTTGTTTTGGATACCTTAGTATTACACCACCACTACCTTAATTCATCGAGATGGACCCACCAAAGAAATCTGAGATTTCGTGGAAACCGCTTCCAAATCTCTTTTGCTGCCGAGAGTGTATACATATTTCTTTGAAATCTCTATACCTATCGTTTATTGGCACGATTCGTGATAAAGAAATATCAAACTATACACTGCTGATTTACTTACATGTATTCGCAGCTCCTGTATCCGACCAGGCGTTCTGATTGACGTCGCGGAAAACGTCTTTTATTAATTTATCGACGCTTCTCGCGTTAGTTCTTCCTTTATTCCTACTTTCCCGACATTCTTTATCCCAATTTCACTTTTTTATCACGTTTATCCGTAAAAAAGAGTAGGCACCACAAACAGTTACGGTCATCCTTCATTTCGAATTCTTTTATGGTCTGGAAAGGGCTTATATCGCAATTCAGACCTTATTATGAAAGAATTTGTGCACAGAGCGTTCCGTTGACGTCGTCATTTTCTCACCGTTTGAGAAAACTTGGAGAAAACAAAACTTCATAACTGCGCACTGCGTAATGTCATTTGTATGAAAATACACATGCGCGAACTCCAGAATCATCTGCTTTCAGCAACGGTTGTTTTATATCAAACTCATCATGAATATTGAAATGAATGACGTTCAAACATCTGCATATAAGATTCGTAAGTAAAAAAAATGACGTGCGCCGACCACCCCGACCGAGCGTGTCTTTTAAAGCTTTATTTCTCAACATGATCATATCAAAATCGTAAAACCTTTATCAATCTGTTGCAAATAAACTTGCATTGTCAATTTAAGCGTTTAACTTAAATCGGACACTAGCTTTTTGAATGATCGAAAAAGTTCAAGAATTTCTGGGACAACCCTCGTACATCTACAAAAAACATTTTATCAAGAGTAACTATTGACTCTTTTAAATGGCTTCCAAAGGATTAGTCTTGTGACAATCAATATACATGGGAAGTATGAATACTCATTAAGGAAAAGAGTAGAAAAACAATAAGGCCCCCAATATATCAATGTGGGGTTCGTTTTTGTGTGAATAGATTTATTTCAGGAATTAGTTTTTGTCTATTATACCAACAAGATAATCTTCAGATAAGAAAATAAATTAGCCACAATTTACGTAAATCATTTATAAATCACTTAACAAAATTAATGTACAACTGTTCTAAAGTTAAAATTTCTAAATATTCTTCTTGGTTCCAATTTGACATAGTCAAACAGCTGCCTCATACTATCAACTTTAAAATATTTGTCTCTTATAAAAGAGAAATCAACACAATCTATAAAAATATGTTTGATAGTAAGAGAGCGTTGCATGGAATGCACATTGGCATCTCTTCTCCTTTAAGAAGGTAGGAGGGCGTTAAGTGAGAATGATTTATGCGTAATCGAGTAAAAATTAGCTCTTCGCGACGGCATGACCTGTAACCAGGTGACCAATCGCCGAGGTCCTGTCGAACAGAAAACAATTTATTATTCTGGTTAGTTTGATCAGTTCAACAGTTACTCCAGATATCATGAATAAATCTATAAATTAAGGGTAAAAAATCGGTAAAGGCTACTTCGAATGGTAAAATTTCAAGTGATAATGTATCCTTGGCAGCTTTAGCTGCCTCCTCATTACCAAGGAAAACGAGATCAACATCATTAAGCTTTGCTTTTTTATCAAGTAGTCTTACGATAAGGGGATTGTTAGTTTTCTCATGCTCAATCGCTTGCATACTTGACATAGAATCAGTGTATATAATATAACGAGAGAATCGTTCTGCGATTATATGATCGAGTGCGAGATCAATGGCCTTAAGCTCGGCTTAAAAAATAGAAGAGTTATTAGGAAGGCGAAATTGATATTTTTCGCCATCTTGAATAGTTGCTGAACATAAAAGCGTGGCAGGATGGGCTATTTAATCTTTAAGGAATCCTCTCACCACAATCAATTATTTCAATAAATGTTGTCATGAAAGTTAAGGCCATTTACGCAAATTGTACCTGAAATTATGAATGGTCTTTTTCAACCACCTTTATGTTGGTTAGAAGAAGGGTAAAGGGTATGCAGGCTAATAGAGTATTTCGGTGCAATATAATCCAAGGAAATCATAAAAAAGTAGTCCTCAACAAGAATATACCTTAAATGGCTGTAAACATACTGGTTCCTCTATCTTGTGAAAGAGGTCTTCTTTTGGAATGTTGCCACCTGGCCAATCTGCAATCCACGTCACTAGAATGTTCTCTGGATCATTCTGAAATATCAAAATACTTTAGTTTCCAGAAGGAACAAACTATTGGGACACATTCAGGATGACAAAACTTGTGTAAATTATTTTTAAATTATAAACCCTTTTGCATGTACACCTGCAATGCGGGATAAAACTGGCAAACAGTTTCACCTGAACGCAGGGCTGATGATCTGATTTAAGTCTAAAAGAAGTAGAAATGTGACATGTATGAAAAGTACGAGGAACGATTACAAAATAATAATTCGTAATCACATACAAATGAATAAGTAAAATTGGCCCGGCTAAAAGCCTACTAAGGGTGAAGACCTCCCCCTGACTAGAGCTGGTAAATTTAGTAATAACTGCTATCATAGTATAAAGGTCAATGTCATCTGGCGAGGTCAATGTCAACTACCAACTAATCTTCTGAAAAATATCTGTTTTGGGGGCATATGTGTCCCATTAACTCAAAATTGTTTTTACTATGTCTTTACTGCAAAATTCTCAGACAAATGAACTAATGAGACTCTAAAACCCTAATTTTTATTGGATGACTCTCATACATGTTTATTTTGATAAACAACTCACAACAACAACAACAACTCCACCAACAGAGAATTGTAGTAGGGCCAAATACGACTTTGCTTCGTATTAGCTATTGGAAAATAGGAATATAATTTATAAAGCAAAAATACAATTTCTTTGATAATGTAATTTGCCGTTCACTTAGGTTCTATTTGTAACACATGTTTCATGATTTTCATGATCTGATCAAGCTGGGTAAGATTATAGGGACGAGTGTCTTTTTCACTGCGTTTATTGGAGAATAAAGTGCAATTGCTTTAGCACATGGCAAATAACGCAGGGCGTTATGTTTAAGCCATGTGCTAAGGCAATTGCACTTTATACCCCAATAAACGCAGTGAAAAAAGCACTCGTCCCTTATAATTGCAATCCTCCAGATCGAAGAAACTATTAAAATACTCGGCCAAGCATTAAAGCTTCAAGTCTAATTTCTGCGCGTTTAGATTATGCAATCTATATTTAAAGCGTGTATTTTTTTTTATCTCGATATCGAAGTGAAATGTCATAAAGTAAAACAAATGATACACAATTTACAACAACTCTGTTAAGTTAGTATGTATTTTTAAACATATAACGGCGTGGTCGGTCTTTGTTGAGAGGGTTGCTTGATGGTCTTCGTCGACTCGCTGTTTTTTTAAGTTTACGTCGGCTCAGAATCAGAACTGCATTGATGATCGGGAACTATGTTAATTCGAGTTCCTACAAAACAGGACTTGCAGATTGAAGGTCGGGGTTTCCCGAAAAACCTATTGCATTTTAAACAGAAATAAAGTGCAATTGATTTCCCCACGTGACGCGATTTAAACCAATCAGATTTTTTTTTATTTTATTTGATTGCAATTATATATCTATGTACTTTAATCTCTGTGTCGTATGGGTAGTACCTTCATGTACATGCATAGTAAGAGTGACAAAATCTTTCGGAAAGTTTGAGACCAAGTCTGCCAATGGTCACATGCAAGGTCCCCCAGTCAATAAACATAATGGAAAACAAAAATGTATAAATTCAATATCAATTTTATTGTTTAACATGAGCTGGACACCTTGTCTTATATAAAGACATATAATACAAAAATAAGATTTTGACGCAATTGCCTTTAGGTATCAAAGGTCCATCAACAAAAATGTCAGTGATATGCGCCCAGAAAAGCTGGTAAATCTTACACATTCGCCTTTTAGCACATTTCAATCAAGCTGTTTGCATCTTTTTGCACATTTTCACAATCTTTCATTGCTTTTTCACCGAAATTCACATTTTCCTGTTAAAGGAATACCATACATTCCTTAAAGATTCATGTAAAGAGTTTTATACCAAATCTAATGCTTCTTCTTTTTGAAATGAAAGACATTTTACATAGCTATACAACCTCAAGAAGCCCCATTACCATGAATGTCTGGGGGGTTTTTTTCGATCGTCATATGTCTGAAAACGTATGGTAAAATGCCCTTTATTTAAAAAATATCGTGTTTTATGAAAAATATCTTAATCGAAATGCTAATTGATATTCGGAGAATACTTATGCGAAAGCCCACGCAATATAATCATTTTCCTATTTATTCATACTTCCTAAATAATCCCTTTTTTTGCATAATAGGTAAAATGTAAATTTGAACACCTGTGTAACTTGATGAATGTGAAAACATTTGCCCAGTTAATGATGAGGAGTAAAGTGAGACTATTCGAGGTAGACTATTTTTTTCATCCCTAGTTAGATTTAAGGTTTATGAAAAATCAAAAGCTATCGCTATTCTAAAGAAACCATACTGGTACTTAATTTTACTTTGTTTTACCCGACTGCAGTTTTGCTTGTTTTAAGGATCATTACAAATTTAAAGCTATCGCGATTTTAAAGAAATTATATTACTTATACTATTTCCGTAATCAAATGCTATGCACATCGACCATGAAGTATTTCGTCAGTGCGATGTTGTTTCTCATTGAGTAAACACCATTCTCGGGTTCTCTCATTTCAACTGAACCGTGACGAACATTTTTTCGTAAGTTGAGATTTAATCTATTATTCCTAGGAAAAAAGAATCTTAACGACATGCTTTTTAGGTAGCTTAGCACTAATTACAAATTATATCTTTTAGTAGAATTTATTGCCGTAAAATTACGACTTCCTACATTCATGGTTGATGTTTTCTATGACCACGCGTAAAAAATGGCGGACAAAGAAGTACAACTGTCAAACAACAGTACGGTTTCGGCCTTTTCGGGTGGTGAAAAGGTGATCACAGCCTCGTCAAAAACACAAGTTGTGGGACCAGCCCCCTTCCGATGTCACTACATCGGCGACGCATTAGAATGACGACGTAAAATGCACCAAATTGCTAATTGAAGGAAATCGCCAGTATCCTACGAGAACGAAACAAAAACTTTTATGCCCAAAGTGAGCGCATAGATAAATATAATTAGATAATTGATGGGTTATTCACACAATGGTTTGAGCTTCACTGTTATGAGGAACATTACCAATATGGCGAGTCTGAGGACATGCGAGACTACGAGTCCGACTTTATCTGCCCTGAGTAGGGTGATGGGGATTCTGTACGGAAATCATCACATTCTCAGGGTGATGGGGATTCTGTACGGAAATCATCACACAGCTCAATCTTCAAGAAGATTAATAATTATTTTCAACAGAGTGAACCCTTGGATGTTGATGTTCACTCTTAGCCAGCCTAGTCAATAGTTATTTCATGAATGGTCTCTCTCAGACAAGAATTTAGATGAACTTTGTAAACAATTCATCGTCCTGAAAATTCTGATGCCTTCGTAAAAACAAAAGTAAACTTAGGAAATCGAAGACTCCTAAATAGCTTTACTCAACCCTAAGATTCATGACTTGCAGCTATACAAGGTGTAAGGTTAGAGCGACCATAATCATTTTCAAAATTCTAGAAATGTTCAGTTCCTTTTATCCTGTTGAATTGGCGACTACGGCAATATCTCTACTTGGTTTTGCCAACAGGATAATTAACACTAAAAGAAAAGGACTTGCACAAGTCTTACTTGGATAGTAAATATTATTACCAAGCTTCTGCCTCTTTGTCGTACACGAAATTGGTTTATAGAAATGATACCGACGTCAACAATAATTTTAGGGAGATAAATAACTTTAACAAGGACATGGTGCTTTTGCCAGAGGTCAGTGTCGTGGCAGACGAGATTTTTCCCTTAATCTGCAATAGTATGTGGTTTGAGAGAGAGTGGAGATCAGACCAGTGGGATCTGGTCTACCAAAACAAACCAAAACCACTGAAAATGTAAAGGTTAGTAATTCAGAATTTCGTGCTAGTAGATAAGCTGAGTACATTGAAAATTGGAGAGATATAACATCCAATGAAAATTTATTAGATATTGTTCAGCGTTTTCATATAGAATTTGAGAATGGTGAAAAGCCTGTTAGTTCACATTTTCCAAGTTAAAAATCTTCACATCATGACTAGACGCTCATTGACGATAAAATTGAAAATTTATTGGTTTTGAACGTAATCGAAGAGATACCACCCAGATGACTATATTTCTCCAATTTCCCAAATCCATTGAACGAGATGGCGAATGTTAAATCTTTAAGAATTAAAAAGGCATGATAAGTATCAACACTATCAGATGGATACTTTTGAGTAAGTAATAAAATCATCTAAGCCAGGCATGTATTTTTCTAGTACTGATATTCGTCATGGATATTGCAGAAGAAGACAGAATAAAGCTTAGATTTGTACATCAGAATAAAAACTTGATCTGTAACGAGCCCTCCCGATGCTGTCATTAGTGCTCCGAAACAGTTCGCAAAGCTTATGAAGCCTGTTGTTTATGCATCTTTACGCCTGATTGGTCATATAAATTCTGAGTATATTGATGATTCGTTGCTAATGGCTGACATTTACTCAGAAACTGTGATGTTGCCAAAAAAGCACTTTGATCGTTTTGTGTCTTGGAAACCTGATCCTAAGGCTATTAATGCTTTTTCATAGAGCTAGAAAGGGAAATATATTTATGTTTTCCATCTTTCGATTTCTTCAGAAGACACGACAGAATCAAGCAGATGTCTTACTGGTGGATCCTTTTTGGATGACGCAGAACTTTTACACAACAATGTTGGAAATGTTTACTCACGATCCGTTCATCACAAAAGTAGGTCGGGGTAACTGAAAGTACCATTAAAACGAAAAATACATCCTCTAGTGTAATCAAAGCACTGAAAGTACTGATGGTAAACGAATATGATGCCACTCTAGAGTGATATATTGAATTCGTTGAGAAAAGAGAAATTATAAGTGTTAAAAATAATCAAGGGAAAGTGTCTCGACAAAATTTTGGCAATTCTGCAATTTAATTGTAATTCTAGGATAGAGAAAGAGAGAAAAAGAAAGTTAGAGACAGCGACAGACAGATAGACAGAGACATACAGAGAGACAGAGCGCGATAGAGAAAAGAAAACAGGTAACTATAGTGTCTAGACTAATAATTCTTTTCAATACGATTTATATAGGTAGGTATTTGTACAGCTAATGGATTGTCCAAATAGTTTCGACCGGACTACAAACCGGTTAATAATCGTAAACCTAAGAGGGTAGAATATTTCAGTTATGTAAGGGTGTATGCTAATAATAGTTCTAGTGCGAGAAATACCAGATTTCATGTTTAGGTGCTCCAGTCCACAGGCGATTGATTCACAATCAAAATTTCGTCTTATAGGTTATTTTATATTAACATATATGGCAAAACTCAGATTATGTAAAGATCGCCTGTACTTCAGCCACCGCGATTTTACAGAAAAAATGTTAATAGCGGTGTTCATCCCTATTCAAACAAAAGGTACAAGAAAGGTTTTATATTTAATATTTAATATTTAATATAATTATATATTATATTTAATATTTAAAGGAACAGAACAGAACAAAACCATTCTTTATTTTCATTCAAGTACAATAGGGTACGATATGGACAATATACATTAATGATGTTGTTTTTTTTTTACATTCTAAGAACTTCCGGTAAAACAAATAGAAACCTGTAAAGTTAATATTTATTAAAGTACTCCCAGTAGAGGTCAATCGGAGGGCGCATTGAAAAATATATATATTTATATCAGGATTAAGGAAATCAATAAAACTGTGATTTTTTTTTATTGTTATTATTATTATTATTATTATTGTTTTTTTATGTTTTGTTTGTTTATTTTTCTTCTCCTTTTTCTTCTTACTCTTGTTGTTGTTGTTGTTGTTGTTGTCGTCGTCGTCTTTGTCCTTAAAAGACCATTTCTTAAGGTTAGCCTCATTAACTCAGTAAATTTTAAGCATAAAGAATCAAGTGAAAAAAGAAAAAGTTATACAAAATATAGGCCATTTTTCAAAGGGTATAATTATATAAGTCGGTAATTTATCCAATTACTTTAGTCTGTATATCATGTCAAGTTGACACAAGGTCTAATTATGAACATTTCCATGATTTGGGGATTATGCTTTTTGATGTCAGGTACACGAAAAACGGATTTGTCTTCATCTAAAACCATTCATTCTTCTGTAATTTTGCTTTTGAACGTTCAAGTTATTCTTTAATGAGCATTTTCATCACATTTTTAATTTCTGTTACAATACTCATTCTTATTTTCGCTTTATTAATAGTATTTTATTAAGATACCTATTTTTGTTTCCAATACTTTGATTTCATTTTATGTTTATTTTGTTTTTATAAGATGTAAGCAAAACCTTACACATAGTTATGATTGCAAACAATTTTGTTTAAACATTATTTTGTATTCGATCATTCACTTGCTTTTTTTTTTTTTTTTTTTTTTTTTTTTTTTTGTCGTTCTCATAATTAGTATAAACGCTTATAATACATGTTTAATTCACTTGATCTTCGTCATAAAAATGAACATTAACTTAAAAAAAATATTTAAAAGATTGCACTTAGATTGGGATAAGAAACGAAAATTGTATTCAAAAGTGTGATGTTTGAAAAACCGAAAGCAAGAATTTCTCTAAATGTGTGGCGTACATGTGATTAATTGTTTACATGTACAAAGCTTTCTTATAAGCCCTATAGGCATGAAAGAACGAGCGCAAGCTTGAAATGAACATTCCTGCGCCGAAGGATGCAAAGGTATTTTCGACAATTTAAAATTGGTTCCTCACTTTACGCGTCCTTGCATGTACAAGTTTAAAGTGGGTATCATTTTAAAGTTAACGCAAACGTTCTCATTTTGAACGCAAGTCGGGTAAATCTTTCCGAAAACGCAATCAAAAATATTTTAAGTATAGCCCTGTGTGTCCTTTAATTCTTATTCTTCGTTTTCCATAAATTCGTCATTCAAAAAAAAAAAAACACTTCATTTCAAAATAATTTCAAAATATTTATTGCATAACAGTCGCTACATCTACTCTGACATCCACCCTTATTACGGAATGTGCTTGTTGTGGAAATGGCCCTATAGTTGATTCAGTCATGCCTTGCCAACTATGTTGCCAAATGGAGAGATTCGTTTGAATCAGTAAAGGAGAGGAACCTTAAACCCTAACCACACCTGTGAATGAATGCGCAGAGCGGGTTCTTGCATAAGGTCGATTACGATTAAGATAAACACTTCATTTCTTAATCGTTTTCAGTTTATCGCAAAGCAGTCGCCACATCTACCCTGACTTCTACCCTGAATACGGACTGTGCTTGCTATGGAAATGATCCGACAGTTGATTCAATCATGCCAGACTGTTCGCCAACCAGCGGTTTGATCGCAATAGACAGAGTTTACCGAGCAGCCAAACTATCTAGCACTAACTGTCCTAATACCGCCACAGGTACAGTAATAGTTAAAAACGACGTGAAATTGACACTCATTCCGATCAAAATCATTCAGAACCATTCACTCAGCGCTCCGATCATTAGTTCCAAAACACTCATTCAAATCGACCATGAACGCTCCGAAATCACTAAAAAACATTTCAAATCGTTCAATAGGACTAACATTTAATTCAAATCGATGGAATTATTCTATGATTTTATTGGCTGGTGTGGATTTTAAAGTGTCTTGTTGGTCCCCGAAGACACATAAACAGAAAAATAAGTGTATATGAATAAAGGGAGGTAACAAATATCGCTAATTTTGTTCATCTTGAACGAAATAAGCGATGTTGGTTAACCTCCCTTTATTTTCACTCAAAACTCGCTCCACAAATAATTCAAATTCAATCATAGATAACTCCAAAATCATTCTTCTTGTCAATAACGCGATGTTGGTTACCCCCCCCCCCCCCTTTTAATTTCACTCAAACCACAAAAACTCGCTCCACACAGTCATTCAAATTCAATCATAAATAATTCCAAAATCATTCATCTTGTCAATTACATGATGTTTTTAACTGTACGGTTACATCGAGATGTTGAGACAACCAGCTCAATTAACACAGCGTCTTGTTGATCCGCACAAATCTTTTGCAGTTAGTTACATCGAGAAATTGACATGCGCTTCAATCAAACCCATTCTAAATCACTCACTCAGCGCTACATTCATTTATTCCAAACGCTCACTCAAACCATTCAAAACCGCTCAAACCCATTGAAAAATATAAAATCAACAACGTCATGCAAAATGAATTTGGATAGAGAAAAATCGCGATTTCGATGACGCAATTGAAATTATAAGCGTCAGATAGGTTCTTGAAGCAATAGGAAGACATCAATAGACCTTGTATGCATATTTTATTAAAGAGAGGTAATCAATATCGCTAATTTTGTTCATCCGGAACACAATTTGCGCATTTGGATAACCTCCCATTAAATTCACTCAAAACTCGCTCCACACACTCATTCAGTTTCATTCCTAAATTATTCCGAAATCATTCACCTTGTCAATTTCACGATGTTGTTAAGTGTAATTGCAAGTTTATATGTTTTAATAAATACAGTGTAGAAGTATCATAAAAGCT